>WOVY01005893.1:0-106418 GCA_013436015.1 Rhipicephalus annulatus | reverse complement strand
AGAAAGAAAGAAAGTAAGTAAGTAGGTAAGAAAGAAAGAAACAAGGGCAGCGTCGACATTTTGGCGGGCGCGTGCTCTGAATGCCGATCGACTGTTTACTCACCTAAGTGCGTTTCGTCAGCCGGCTCACTTTTCATTAATCGACTTTGCTGCGGTGCACGTCCACTCCCCCCTCTTTTTTCTGTGCGCGCGAACAAAGTAGCGATCGTTAAAGCATATATATCTACAACGAACGAAACTATATAAAAATAATAACGACAAAAAAGCAGGATTGTGCGCGGGCTCATCAAGACGTGGTGGATAGAAAATATAGCAACTGTTGGTGGGCGTTAACCGAGACGTGAACGAGAGGGAACTGCTGTGCCGTCCTCTACAGCACAAATACACGATGCAAGCACTCGTGCGCGCCGTATAAACAAGTTCGTGAAATGTGGTTGAATTGGTACAGCGCTAACAGCCGACAAGTTAATTGTAACGCATTTTTTTTTTTCGTATTGAGGCATCCTGCAGCGCGGCTTCTACTTTGTAGTTCCAGTACTAACATCCTCTGGCCAGAGTGCATTAGTACTGGGACCTCGAAGCTGCAGTTTGCCCACGTTGTTGCGTTCTCTAGTGTTCCCCCCCCCCCCCCCCCGTCTTCTGTTCACCAGCCGCCTCCTAGGAGCATTGTTGCATGAGATTAGGCACACAAGCCGTTTAGGAGCCCCGACGCTAGAGCTCTATGTATAGTGGGATACAAATTAAGTGTGAAGAGACCCCGCCCTGACTTCCAAAGTGTTGTGGCCGACTGCTCTCGCGACTAGAGACATGGCCTCGTTGAAGCGAGAGACAGTGTTCTCCGAAGGCGTCCGGTCGCCCGGCTTATGACGTCATGGCTGACGTGTGCACATTTTGATAAGGGCTTGTGCGCGTACGCCTTCGAAGAAAGAGAGCCGCGTACTTCTAAAATTGCCTTTGACTGTAAGAACCGAGGTGTTGCGACCGGACTCGTCGATATGACATAGCTACGTGAATAGCGCGTCAGAGGCACCAACAAAACTAACCAAAAGAAAAAGAAGAAAACGAAGATTAGTCCTCGTAGGTTCCATGTGACTGCTTCTTCGACGCCGTTCACGTACAGCCATCTCCGTGAACACAAGGAGAGTACGAAGGCAAACACGCGAGAAATCGGGGCCCCATTAGCATGGAGTCCCCAGTATACACTCGTGCTTTCTAATGACACGCGATTTTGCCGCGCCATCATTTCTCAAATGCATTCTGCCAAGTTACAATTTTCAGTTATAAAGAGACATAGAGAACACGCAACGGGATAGAGGCACGCGCCATTCGCGACATGCGGTATACTGTAGAAATGCGCTCCGTTAGGTTATGCTGAAGATAGAAGTGATTCTTTTCTTCAAGTATATTTTTACTTCCGCAAAACGTGTTGAGGTTTTTTGGAAGTATCAAAGAAACGTTGAGAAGAAGGAATAAACTTTAGCAATACCACGCATTTACATTTACATCCGAATCAATACCCAAACATGTGACGAGCTTTTGCCACGCGTTGTAATAACAATAAAAAAAAGACTATAGTTTAATGTTGTCCTGGCCCGGGACTACATGATTCCAAGGCTATTACTCAAAGACGCGATTTCGTAATCGTATATACGTTTGTGAAACTCTCAGCGCAAGTGAAGCCTTTCGGTTCGTGCCTCCCCTTGCTGTCAGAATTCGGCCTAAAGCTCGCACTGCTAGTCGCCACAGTCACTGACCTATGCGGGGGAACGTCACGAAACACGCTGGGGACGCACAAAGCGCGCATGTACAGTCCGTACCGTCGAACAGCGCAGAATAATAAGTTGTCATAGAAACGAAGAAAAGTGGCAAAGTAAGAAACGTGCATGGACAAAGGAAGTACGAACAACTAAATGAAAAAAAAAATAAGGAGACACAGCGGGAAAGGGGCAGCGTCCCGCGCAACCGCAACCAGGCCTGCAGCGCCAGCGGCGCATTATAATATACAACGCGCTTGTTATGCGCCCCAACACGGGCCCATACGACGCGTAACAGCGGGTCCGTCCATCTGTGGGCTGATGTTGCGTGTTCACCCGATATCGACGTATGGATTCCGGCGTTTTGGGTGGCGACGCACAAATCTGCTGCGGAAAGGTGAAACAGGAGAGGGCGGGCCGGAGCAGGGGGCGACGTTTGGGATTACATACCTGCGAGCTTCTTGCCTTCCATTATTTCGGCGCCAAGATTGAGCGGTCGATCGTATACGTACCGGAGAGTTTTTCTCTCTTCTCCATTTATGCCCCCTTCTCCTTCACCTAGCTCCATTCCCCACAGCCACCACCGCAACCTCTCGTTAGCCTCCGTACCCGCCACAACGGGAGGGTACGGAGGCTAACGGGAGGGGCCGAGTGGGTTCAAGGTTCCTTCATCAGCGGCAGAAATGAGATTTGCGATTCGTGCCCGATGGTCTCTGTCTATATCCCCGCGGTTGTCGGGGGAGTCGCTTCTTTCCAGAAGGCGAAGACGTGAGAGTAAGAGATGGGAATATGAGAACGTACGTCAACGGTGCACGCGAGGAAGCATCACGGCGAATAACAATATGATCAACGAGCTTGAGAAAGATAGATAGATAGATAGATAGATAGATAGATAGATAGATAGATAGATAGATAGATAGATAGATAGATAGATAGATAGATAGATAGATAGAGAGAGAGAGAGAGAGAGAGAGAGAGAGAGAGAGAGAGCAAACTTTTTTTTATCGAAAGCCGAAGATCCTTGGCTTCTGAATGGAGCTCGCACTGACTTCAATATCTTTTCGAAATCTGTAGGGAACGTAGAATAGCCTTTTTTTGTTAGTATGATTTCTACGTACCGGAACTCATGCGTGCGTATAGTCTCGTGTCACTCTGCATGAAGTTCGACATTAATGCCACTTGTAAACTTAGGACGACAGAAAGCTGAACTTTAGTTGGTAAACAATCACGATCAACGAAGTTGGCGTGCATGCACAGACATAGATAGAGCGGAACAACAGGGATACCTAGCATTGGTGTCGTTCCATTTTATTTTCTTGTGTCCCGATACGCACGCCAAGTTCGTTGATAATAAACCAGCAGCAAACTTCGGTTCATATGCTGTTGTCCCTTTCTTTTTTTTTCGTTGCCACTTCATACACGTCGAAATGAAAGCGGTGGACAATGTGTTCGACATCGACTTCTTTACTTATTTCTGTTTATTTACCCCCGTTTTATTCATTCCGTATTGTGCGCTTCCCTGAAAAAAAAATTGTAGAGAAGGAAAGGCAGGAAGTTTAGCCAATCCCGGACGACTGGTTTGCTAACCTGCTCTTGGGAACGGGTGTTTAAGACTGAAAGGCAAAAAAAAAACAACAGAGAAAATGCATTGCAGCACATAACACAGCGCACAAATGTTTAAAAATATCAAGATAGCGCGTAAAGCTGCACTGCTACTACACCAAGATATGTTTAGCTGAACACAGACGAGCGATAATCATGAGGGCACTGCTGCATTATATACACCAGGAGGCGAACGCAAAATCACATTATCTCAATATGGGCTGAAGAGAGAGAGAGTGGAAGAACGCACTTAATGCAGACATAGTCACGTTGTTTGTCTCTCTCTAGAATATTATACGTGATTAGAGCCCCTTTTAGGAAACATGATTGATATCTAGATTAGGCAATGCGCGTGACTTCCTTATTACTGCGCAGATGAAGTGACACGTTGCAACGGGAAGTCTTGATTTCACTGGAATGGAGAGACAGCCAATCACGTGAAGAGGAAGAGAAACGGAGAGAGAGAGAAAGAGAGAGTGGTTGCAGAAAGGAATAGTGCGACCTCCTCTTCCGAACCCCTTTTTCTCTCTCATCACACGACTCGCTGCCTCTCCGCTGCAGTGAAATGACGATTCGCTGCGAAAGAATACCGCAGTAAATATGAGAGAGGAGAGAGTACACGTGTCGTACTTGTACAACTCGGCAGCGGCACGGCCCGTGAAGAATGTGATTGACGAGGAGACGGGTCGCTTAAGGGCGTTCCTTTTGGCTGTCCTCTAGGTTTCTTTCTACGCACCGCAAGCACGGACAACAGACGTACAGCCACAACGGAGTCTCAAGAGCCGGATGTGATGTCACAAGCGGGGTCTGACATCACTCACGCATTAAGCCGTCACTTACTCACGTAGCGAAGCGGGTGCATCGCCACCGCAGTGATATACGAGGCGGTACGCATACAGTACGTGCTGCGGGAAAGAATAAGCCACGACTTTGTTCTGAGCGAGATAGAAAGAAATGGGAAAAAACGGCTGCGAAGAAAAAAAAAAGAAGTAAAGAAGGCTTAGAAAGAGAGGTTTGGGGGAAGTATGATTTGTACACAAACTCCTCCCTTTCTAACATGTGATGATCGTACAATGCCCCGCGCTCCTCTCGCCAGCGGACGGACAGCTGGCGCGCTTGTTGTACAGCGATGTCGTGAGCACTCGCCACGTGTACCGGGGAACAGGCAGGCGTCGTTTTCCATCGTGCGCCCTTCATCTCTCATCCAGCGTGATTTTTCCCGCCTCTTCTGATTATACAACGGGCCATTTTAGTGATATCTTCTTTCGTTCATGTCGGGAACAAAATGCGGACAGAGGTACTGAATGAATAAATAAAGGAAAACTGGTGAAATAGAGACCCGCGTTCGAACATTTCTTGGCCATTCGTTGAAACAATAACGCATCCATTTTACTTGCCTATGACGATTCTGCGTCCTTCCGCTTGTTGCTCAGTTTTTATGCTTCATCTTTTCTGAAAAAAGTCATCTCCTGCGATAAAAGACGCTCTCGCGAAAGCTTACTCACGTGGGGCATGAAATAACGACATGTAATCATGATAAATACTCCCGTAGTATTAATAAAAAAACAGGATTAGTTTTGATTATTTGGCGAAACTAGCGTGCGTTACTACTTAAAGAATATGAAGGAGAACCATTGATTTACTTAGTTCCCAGTCAAAGCCTACGCCTCCACACTCGTCTAGCTGTGTCAGCGTGAACATGAAAGAATCGTTAAGGGTGCGTGTTCACGCTAGAAAAATTTGGTAGGTTGAGTATTTGGTTTGTCTTTGAAATATTGTGCACTCCTTCTTTAACTTACAAAGAGCTACTGACACTAGTAAAAACGTAATTGAAGTGTATAGCGACGTGAACTGAAAAACGCTGCCACGGCGGCTCTTTTTTTCCGTATTTTAAAATCAAGCGTTTAGTATGCCCCATGTCATGATAACAGTGTTCACGTTGTTGTTGTTGTCGAGTGATAATTTACTAATGCATCCTAAATATGACTAATGCAGCGTAATGATAAATCAGCTTAATATGAATACTAATGACTAATTGCTCTAATAAATCTGAAGCTTGGTTACTAATGTCACCTAAATGAGTTTGTGTGTTCTAGCCGTTAAATCGGTTGCAAATCATACGAGACCCACACACTCAATGTTTTACGCTGTGGCGGCGTAAGGTAAAAGTCGTGCGCGCGTTCTTGAATTATTAAGGCGAAATCCTTAGATGCCTCATCAAATGCGAAAATTGACAGTCGGCGGCCTTGGAATCAACTCAAAAGGCGAATTGTTCAAAGATCACCATCACTTGATCGCGTCACCATATTACGCCATCAAAACATCACAAATGACAGTATTTTCTTATGTCACAGCGACGTCACATAATTGCATCATCACATGCCATCATCGCTTGGTAAAAGGTGCGACTATCATGGAGTCAGTGCAAAATTAGATGAGGCACAGAAAGATTACAATGCTTGCAATCTCCAAGGCAACACAACACCGAGTCATGTGCACAAAGACTTCGGAGGGGCGGCGGAGCGGTAGGATCAATGCATCAACTGAGGAGGAAAATGAGGCAGCTTTAGCCATCGAGTCGTCTCACACGCGACTGAATAAGGGACGACAATCCAGTCAGTTTTATTCTTTAAAGCACAGGAAAAAACTTATGAGTCTGCGTAATTCTTTCTCTAGTTTTGCAGAAGTGAACGACCGCTCTGCTTTATGCACGGTCCAGTCAATCCGAGGTAAAGAGGAATCTTATTTGCTTTCATGATCTAAACTGGTTTCGCAGTTATACCATGCAGTACAGAAAAAAATATAAAATGGCAGCATATCCACGGAGTGAATGATGGAGAGTGGGGCGAAGCATTCGTCCGTCCATGCGTCCGTCTGTGTGACCGTCCATGCGTCTGTTTGTGCGCCCGTCCCTGCGTTTTTTCATGCATCCGCACCTGCGTCCGTTCATGCGTCCATCCATGCATCTGTTTGTGTGTCCGTTCGTTCATCTATTCAACACTCCAAGTCCCACCATCTCGCATCTTTTTATCATATATTCCCCATATAGAAGCACCGCCATCCAGCGGACATTACAAGGACTAAACGAGAGGTGGCACACGCACACTTTCTTACGGCCTGCGCTTTGGGTCCACTTCCCACCTTTAACCACCTCGAGTTCATGGTATATTCTAGTTCACTGTATTCATGGCACTGCGACCAAACGCTCGCTAAACGTTTCGAAAACCAAGGAGGTTACGCCCAGCGAGTATAACGTAGCAACATTTCCCTGTCAGATAGGGCTCAATTTACATGCCAATGGCTGCTAATGAGAAATGAGAGACAGGAGAATTCGGCTTTTACTTTCTTACGGCTTGCGCTTCGTATCTACTTCTCATTTTTAACCACCTTGAGTTCATTCATGGTATATTATAGTTCACTGTATTCATGGCACTGTGACCAAACGCTCACTAAACCTTTCGAAAACTAAGGAGGTTACGCCCAGCGAGTATAACGTAGCAACCTTTCCCTGTCAGATAGGGCTCAGTTTACATGCCAATGGCTGCTAATGGGGATCGCAGCGTTCGCGTTGACTAAAAGCCGAATGGTCATGTCTCTCATTCCCCATTAGCAGCCATTGGCATGTACATTGAGCACTATTTTTTATTGTTAAACAACGCACAGAAGAAATCTCTCACTGGCACCACCTTGGAGGTCAAGTGTTATACCGATTTCGGGTATGTGCCACTGGTGGTTACATACGAGGGACGCCCAAGCCACGCCATAAGGAGCTTCGCCCCTAAAATCACTTGATGAGTAGGCTTGAGACATACAGTGAAACAGCGCGCAGTTACTGAGCTACTTAGCGATTATCTCTTTTCCTGACAGTTATATGCTCACGCAAGCACTATTTTTCAGCCACCGATCTCCCAAGTATTCTAGGATGACAGCGCGATAACTGAACAAAAAAAGTATATACATACATAACGCTACCTGCCTAACTATAGGAAGGCCTCAGAGTAGGAGTGAGATATGAGCTGAAAAATCCAACGAGTACATTACTTATTTGGCGTACCCCCTGGTGCTTAGCGCAGGAACTACTACAACATTGAGATGGCTGGCAGCACCGAAATGTACCAGGAAGAGTGGAAAGACATTTGAGCCACATAACAAGGACGATAAGAAGTTTTCCCCTCGGTGGTTTCAGACTTGGCCTGAGCCCCACTCCTGGACGCCTCACAACACGTAGGCTCACCTCTTCAGAACTTCTCTTTCTCTTCACGACCTTTTCTGAGGTTCCTCCTTTGATCGTTCTGTAGTACTCTGACTCACTCCATCTCACCTTCGCTCTTCGGTATTGGACGATCGATCCCCGGTCTCCTCTGCCAGCTTCTTAACAGACAAGGGGTTTCGCCGGGAAGGAGCTGCAGACACCGACTTGGCGGTGTCTTCTCCCGCTTTTCTCTTTACCACAGTTCCTTCGCCGGCCATGTCATCCCGAAAGCACTTGTTCCGCTCTTCTTTAGCGGCACTACATTGGCATTAGCCCGTCGGATTTATGTCCCTCTCTCTTTCTCGCCTTTTCCCTCTATCGCGCACGCCTGGCTAGCCCTGCCAACACCACTGACGGCTCCTCAGTAGTGACGCAACTGGGGAATCCTCCTTTCTATATAGTGTGGCGCCCGACATGGCGCTGAGCTTGTTCGATCGTCCTTGTCTCCGAGGCTGCTGTTTGGAAGCTTCTTTGATGCCCTTGATTCATTGTTCCCGGTGAGAGTCTCGCAAAAGGAATGGCGTTTTGCGGTAAAAACCTAGCAACGTCGAGGCATAGGAACCGGAAGATATAGAAAACGCTGGTGGTTTTAGTATATATATATTTTGCATGGCTATGCACGCGATAGAGATAGGGCAAGCGTTATGGGAGTTGATGCGTTCGTGCTGCTACTGCTAAGATTGGCACTTTGTTCCGCTGGCTGGACAAGCCATCGGCCCACCAGTGAGGAGTTACTCAGCCATGGCTCAGACCCTTCAGGCCTCGTCTCATAACACAGGTGCGCAGGCTACGAACGCTAGCACAGAAAATTGTGCCACACCACCGTGCGGCGTTCCTCGTAGAGCCGAATGCGCAGCGCTGCGTGGTACCGTATTTCTGCTAAAGATATGTCATATAGCACAATATACTGCCATATAGTCTCACATATAGTAAGTACCTAGTACAGTACGACGCAGTAAATAAATCGATCAATTAATTAATCAATCAATATATCAGTCAATCAATAAATCACTCATAGCTTTGTATGTTACATGCGTAAGCGAACCAAGCATTGGCCTTTCTAGAATCGCCTTCGCTGCAATACTACCCAATTTATAGATCGAACAAAAAGTTAGCCTCAGTAATTTCATAATGTTCTCTTTTCTACTTTCATTTTAGTATCTCTCCCTGTCGCAAATATAATGAATGTCACATAATTGGGAAATGAAAGAGATGAATCAATGAAGACTTGGGGGCCTACAACGGGTAAGAGAGAGAGAGAGAGAGAGAGAGAGAGAGAGAGATGAACAGATGAAATGAAGTTAATCAAGCTCGAATCCTGTTGGCTATGCTATTCCTGTGGCAAGAAGAGACAGGTAAGAGAGGAAGAAAAAGCGAATAACGTCGTACGCCAGTCCAACGTCCTCAACAATCTAAAGTTCATACGTTCGAGCAATGTAAGCGTTTGCCACGGCCGCCGACTAGATATGCGCAAAGCCACAAATGAACAAACAAATAAATAAATAAATAAATAAATAAATAACTAAATAAATAAATAAATAAATAAATAAACCTGTCGTGAAGGTATATATGAACGTGACCTTGTGAGTTGCCTATTAACCATTGTTATCGCCTTCGAAAGAGGACACGTAGATACACCCAATGTAAACACGTCACCACCCGCCGATAACTCCAGCTAGACACATTAACGTCATCGAAAAATCTGACCCAGGCGCACTCGCTTTTGGTCTTATCACTGACGAATGCACAACTCCCTCCAGAACGCTGGCTTCACAACATGGATAACTTCTCGCGCATTATAAGTATACGCTTACATCGCGACGCTCCCAGAGGGGCCCTATTTGACCGAAGCGGCAATTCGCGACGCCCGCTGGCGCTCGCTACAGGGTATTGTGCTATACAAGAGAAAGAGCGAGACCAAACCGTTGCTGCGATTCTTCCCTGCGTGAAACACGGAGCGAGTGGTGGTCGTGATGCGTTATCGCTGCCATGTCTAGCGAAGATGGAGGAGCCACCGGGATCGCGTTGCCTTTCGAGACATTCGGAAGACCGAGCACGCGACGCAGCGCGTGGGGCACCCCGGGGACATCGAAAACATACGCCGGTGCCGAATCGGCAGTGACAAGCAGCGACGTGGGCAAGAAACGTCCACGCGGGGGCAGAAAACGTGTCGGGCGCCTTCTCGTGTCCGCGACTGTACTGACATACGAGTCACTTTAGTCTTCTTGCCCTTATAGGCCACGCCTCGCTTGGAAGACACGAGCGTATGCTCGCGTCATAAGCGTCGCCTTCACGGGACAAGTTGCGTGCAGCGTGCGTTTGAAGGAGAGTGCGAGCTCACCTCGCCGTGTAATGAGAGCACATTGTGTACAGCAGCGGACAGAGATATGAAACAAACAAACAAACAAACAAACAAACAAACAACAACAAACAACAAACCAAAACATTAGAGTAGCCGTAGCACACCTGCTCCTGACTATCCTGGCTCCAGTTCAGTGTGATTATAAATCCGACCTCCCTAATACTGCTAATACTATCGCCAATAGCAAATCAATGTATGCACAATTGGACGCACAGATCACAAGAAAAAACATTGATTGACTTGTGGAGTTTAACGTGCCAAAACCACCATATGATTATGAGAAACGTCGTAGTGGAGGGCTGCGGAAATTTCGACCACCTGGGGCTCTTTAACGTGCACCCAAATCTGAGCACACGGGCCAACAACATTTCCTCTTCCATCGGAAATGCAGCCGCCGCAGCCGGGATTCAATACCGCGACCTGCGGGTCAGCAGCCGAGTACCTTAGCCACTAGACCACCACGGCGGGGCCTAATGCAAGAGCAGAACATATGCACGCAACTTACAGCAACGCTGCATACCTACAAAAAACAGCGTTTTTTTATTCATGCAGACGTCGCACATGCTAAAAATACAATCAAAACTATTTGCAACATCTTTATGTGTGCTATGCATGCACGCGCGATACTTTCTCGAACGAACAACTACACATTGTAGGACTTTCTTTTGCTTGGGGAGCAGTGTTTCTGAGATGCGCAGCAAACAAAAGACCCGTAGACGGAATCACTCGCAAACAGAGAAAGAAAACAAATCACAAAGCACCCTCTTCCTTCAACCTGCTCCACAGGTTACCCGCATTGCACCGCTCGAGCGCACCGAACCGTGCCTTAACACGTATAAAAGGCGACGCCTCGGAGCACGCGCTCGTATTATTTGCACGCGCGCCGAAATGGTCTCCCCGCCCACGTGTGCCGTTCCTTACCGGGCGAGACGCATTAAAGGGCCGGATGAGCGATGGGCCTCTCGGCGTCGACCGAGTGCGCGATAAGCGAGGCATCGGCGGCTGGACGGTGTGCTAGGTGGGAGGGACGGATATACGCGCCCCATCTGTCGTTCCTCGCGATGCGACCGACCGATTTCTGCGGATGCCGTCGGCGCGTCAGGAGCCGACGGGCCATTGTGGTCGGTCATCAGGCGAGCTAGCGCGCCTTGAGAAGAGAGCTCCGTCGGGCGATATATGCCGTCACCTGGAGCTGACGAATGTACAGTACAGTTGTAGGCAAAATGCAACACGAACGGTTTCAGCGAGCGATAAATCAAGGCACTGGAGTAGCAAGGAAGGTTAAGGGAGGGTTCAGAACCCTCTTCCCTAGAGAGTTTTCTGCTTTGCATGTCTGCATATACACGCGCAGATAGAAACGCGCACGGGAACGTGCATAAAGTAAAGTAAGGTTAAACAGCACTCGCATGCCCCAATCACGAAGAGGAGTTCTCGCCTCGCTACTGATTTGAGTGCTCACTCAGGCACAGGGACTTTCGCAAAAGATTGTTAAAAGTACGCCATTTCAAAATACGGTCCGAGGGGCCTCGCACCAAGTGCCTTCAACCGAAATAATGCTTACGTTACAGACACTGGCGGAAGCAAACGCAAAGAGAACGCGCTCTAATTAACCTTATGACTAGTTTTGTGCTTCGATTGCCCATGACTGAACGTGGAATCTAAAGACCCTAGCACTTCATCGCACTGTTCTGTCCACACTTGCAACTTCATTTTCCACACAGGGTTTTATACATCTTGCGAAACATTGGGCTGCATGGGCGTGACAGGTGGGACGCAATGTAAGTACCAACGCAACACAACCAGAACAGGTGGCTGCAAACTATCACTATAGAGCGGGCGTCACTGGGCGTCATGGTGAGCGGAGCTACGTGGGAGCTGTTCTACTATCTCTTAGTTTACGCAATAGTCGAACGTCGAGGTGTCCATCATGGCGATGCAGAACGAGTAGGCCATTGTGAATGCGACACCCAATCAAAGGCGGTATAGAAGCATCGTATCAGAGCGAGAAATTCGCGATGGCAGCAGTACCTTTAGCGAAAAAGTCAAGTGCTCCGCCGTTTTCATACCGACATAAACCCACATAAAAGAGGCTGTAGGTTCATTGCGGTGGTGTGGCGGTTAGGACACTGTACTACTAACTCGAAGGTCACGGGTTCGATTCCGACTGTGGCAGTCGCACTTCGACAGAGGTCAAAGGCTATAGGCCGGCGCACTGTGCAGTGTCATTGCATGTCATAAAACACCAGATGACCAACATCTGCACAGCTCTTTACTACAGCGTCCCTCATAATCATATTGTGGTTTTGCGATGTTAAACCTCATCTACCAAAGAAAAAAAAAAGACACAAACTGATTGACCATGGCTAATTAAAGCGAGCTTCTCCCTACACGTCCTGTCCCTGCAAAGAAGCCAGCTCTGACGAACGTTATTTGGCGAGTCATGAAAAAAAAAAGGCAGTTCACGAAAAATACAAGCGTAGGGAAAAAGGTAAATTCCCCGTTGTATTTTTCTGGGATGAGACAAATGCGGTACATCGAATCCCACGTAGCGCATCGCACCGGTCAACATGAAAGCTCCGACCAACCCGGCTTGAAGCAGGAGCAGACACCCTTGCTGCTCGGTTCGCGCGTCGATTTGAGGCGGGCTCACCGACCGCCGTTTTGTGTACGGCTGCACTTTTCCTGCCCGCTTGAGAGGCGCCTGTGTGCTCCTCTTTGGGGCTCCAACGGTCGCGCCTCGTACACCCTCTAGGTTGTAGACGGCCGACGCGAGAAAAAGAGCGGTTGACCGGCCGGCCGTGCCCCGGCCACATCTGATTGCCGCCGAGGCTGCAGGGGTCACAATGATCCGACCCGTCGATTTCCCGAGCACACGGCGCGACCACAAAGGCTTCAACTGCCGCTTTCCGCGGCTCGTATCGGAAGAGATGAGCGGGCCTCGACAAACAGGCATATCGGCAACGGCCTGACCTCTCTCTCTCTCTCTCTAACAATACTCATCCTTCTTCGTTAATGCACTCACCCACCGCGGTGGTCTAGTGGCTAAGGCACTCGGCTGCTGACCCGCAGCTCGCAGGATCGAATCCAGGCCGCTGCGGCCGAATTTTCCGTAGAGGCGAAAATGTTTGAGGCCCGTGAGCTTAAACAACCCCAGATGCACGTTAAAGAACCCCAGGGGGTCGAAACTTACGGAGCCCTCCACTACAGCATCTGTGATAATCATACGGTGGTTTTGGGACGTTAAATTCCAACAATTATTATTGTTATTATCATTATTGCACTCCTTGCTTTTCTACTTTCGCTTTTTGCTCCTCTTCTTCATGATCGTAACAGCAGTTCACAAAACCAGTACCGCAACGACGGTTGCAGTGTCTCGGACTTGCTCCCCACTCAGCGCGCGTGCTCCTGTTCTTTTGCGTCTCAGACCGAGTAAAAGTTTTTTGGTCTGGTTAGTCATTGTGACCAACCCCTAACACCCTTATAATGATGCCACTTACGTCGGGGAAGTTCTTGGCGGACCCTGGCGTAGAAGTGCCGTGCTAAAGAAAAAAGAACCAGGATCTGCGCTTTAGTGCAGGTTATAGTTATCGCCGTTAGGTCGTCTCACTTTTTCACGTTCGTGTACTCTATTCGCCCCACGGGCATGTCAAAGTTCGATGTCCTGGATCCACTGTAGACGCAGATGATAAGAATTTCCGGCAGTTCGACATTCGCGCGTACGGATGACCCCAGGTATTCGAGATTCGACCGGTCATTTTTTTGCTCATGCGCAATCATCCTCTGATCTAGTTGTCGGCCCTTCCGCATAGTATTCCCTTCTATAAACGAGCGCGCTCTGCTTCTCGTTCCTGGTCTGACACGAACAAAGGGTCAAGGCAGTGTATAATGCCGGGCGCATCTACACGAGGGTTGGGCGCGGAGGTGGGCCTTGGCACTGCATTGGAGCCAACACGCTCACCGACAATAGGGCACACGCTCCTCCATCGCTATCGCGGCGTTTGTTTTGCGTACGAGCGTGTACAAGGCGCGTATTGTACGGCACGTCCATAAGCTCCGTACAACGCAGCGCCCGGGTCAGAGGGGGTACCACTCCTTCTTATCCCGTAAAAAATTTCGCTTCTGCGGTGGCCCGTAAGACGCGAGCTAATCATCGCGGGGTCAGCTGCTGATACGCCCACAGGGGAAACTGGAGATGGCGGCCGATACGGGCGCCCCCGCAGTGGCGTGTCTATATACCACCGCTGGTTCCTCTCCGGTGGATCAGCTACACAATATACACTGTCGTGGGTGGGGCGTTTCGGCGTCCGTTATTTTCTTTCTTTCGCTGTTATGAAGACGATAAACAAAAAAGCGGGCGGCCACGTTGACTGGATTGACGCGCCCTCCAACGCCGATACCTCGTGCTAAGAATACTAGAGGGAGATATACAGGCTCAGTGATGATAAGAAATCTAGAAAGGTTGGCCTGGGAGGTATACGTTCTCTAGACAAGCCAGTTAGTCCATGCTAGCGGAAGGAGAGAAAACTAACGAGTGACGATGGAGGGAACAGGCAGGTGGCGGTGAACTCAGGCTTAAAAGAGTATACGTAACTCCTTTCGGATATAGTTCAGACTTGCCACGTATATGACCATGACCCCCTTTAAAGAGGCACGTTGACTTCCTTGTGGGTCAAATGACTCTCCAATGAGAGTACAATGAGTCCCAAGAAAAGTTGGCTTGCTTCTTTGAAGAGAGTCATACACGTGGCAAGGTCGAACTCTCAAGAACGAGCCAAAGTACTCTTATTATTATTATTTGTAAATATGAGACTGTTGGGTCGAAGTAACAATCCTCAAACCCAGATTCAAAGTGTGTGAGAAAGAGGCTCCCGATGCGATTAGCTTCGATATAACAACGATCCAGACGAAGTTGTGTCCCTTAATGTTGAAACAGTGCATTGTGTTGTAATGTGTGTAGGAAATACCGGATCCGGACCGAAGTAAATGCAGGTCGCGGGCTGCGGCGATCCGCCCGTTGTATTCTCTCGGCATGCCCAATGAAGCTTTATCGTCAAAGGTTGCGAGTGGAGCAGGAATCGAATTATTCGAAGAATTATTTCGCGAAGCGGAAATTTTTTTTGTATAGCTCGAGTGATGGTACCGAAATGACCACCTACATGAGCAGGCCGTGCCATCCGCTGCCTCCCAACCTATCATCGTATTTATCTGGGACACACATGAAAAACAAAACAAAACAAACAAAGAAGGATGGCGATGCGTTGCGCGACGACCCGAACGATTCCCTCGCTATGGAAGTATACACAAACTCCTATGGTCTTCTTCGTTATACGCACAGAAAGAAGAGTGACACGCTCGGCATGTAAATATTGCATGAAGTGGCCATGAAGTTTGTTTATTTATTCCTTTTTTTGTACGATTGCAACAACAATTCAGCGGCGACCGTTTGCACAGAACCTTCGGAACTGTAGCACTGTCAGGAAAGAAACAAATAAATCAACGTATAAAAAGTAAGGAAACCAAGGAAACGAAGCGCCTGTCATGAATTCAAAGCTCGTTCGTGTTTGTTAGAGGGGGACGACGACTGCAGCGGCGCGTGTGTCGATTTGTGCAAATCGAGCAGCGCGAACGAGCGGCCGTCGTCGTCCGAGAGGCAATGTGGACGCGATTCGGGTTAATGCCGCATTGTCTGCCCGCATGCAGGCCGCTTCGAACGAACGACAAATCACTGCGTGCGGCACGCCGAGCACGAGACTCGGCGCACCGTTTAGTGTTATTACTTCCTTTATTTTCAAATATTTTACTTTTTCTCCGTTTCGAAGCTCCCCCATCCCGCGCCCCAACCAACCCTTGCGGTCGTGCACTTCGAACGCAATCTAAACCGTTCGGGCAAACTGATCGGCGCGCTATCAATAAACGACGGCGAGATGATACAATAAGTAAACAACAAAAATACCGACAACCACCACCACAACAACGTCAACAGATACAGGAAATAAAGAGGTAGAAGAAGCAAGAAGAATGAAGAGAGAAGAAGAGGAGGCTTACGCCCGCACGCGGACAAACAATTGCATGACAGACACGATAGCATGTGATGCTGTTTACATGTTTATATTATAATGTATTGTGTGTATGAGTGCAAGCACTCACATAAGCGTACATATGGCATGGAACTGTAGGAGTTATGCGCGCACTAGGTGATTTGTTGTGGCGCTTCCTTATCACGCTGTATGCACATCTTGTCATCGAGAACGACAAATTGTGAGGAGACATCATGAAGTAACTTTATAATGTCGAACTCATGCCCCGTCACACCGGAGGGTCGAGAATGCGGTATTGTAGTTTACGCGAAACCTGCTTGAAAGGCAGTATACCGCTGACAAGTGCTGTCCTGTTGATGTCAAAAAGAGGAGCTGTACGAATGTGCTTTTTTTTTTTCTAGCTGTACCTCTCCTTGTATTTCTGGTCTTTTTCCCAATGCTCCGGAGTACGGCCGCAAGCCAAGTGGCTGGACTGGTTGACCCCAGAACCATTGTTGTGACCGGCGCCGGAGCTGAAGAGGGAGCGGCGCTCCTTTAATCTTCAAACCAAACCGAACGACCGGCTGCCTACTGTTAGGACCGGCGCCAGGTCTGACAATGGATCGGCGTTCCTTTTGATGTTCCTTTTTAGTCGCCAAACGGGTTGGCGGCCTGTGTCCGCCATGTATTGTTCCCCCCCTGGCCGGAGGGTGCGGCGTCTTGCCGCCACGACACCGTGAGCAGTTCGGGAGACCACAAGTGCAGCTTCTTCTTTGGAAGATGACGGCGGCGGCGGCGGCCGGAAATCGTCCCGCTAATTGAACGAGTCGTTCGGCGACCATTTGAAGCTTGTTTACGGCGGCCCTTTCGATGGATGCAGTCATCAACTTCAGACCCCTCGCCCAGCGACACCCCTTGACGAGGAGGAGCCACGTTCGTGCCACATGGCCGTGCAGTGACCACGCTTCAATTTTGAACGTTCACGTGGACCGTGCGTGCTCGTCACCCTCGCGGGTAATGTGTGATCCGTGGTTGGACGGTGCCCTCTGTACGCGGTCCCCGATCTAGGGATCTGGGGAGGACAGACCCTTTATAATGAGCCCCCACGGCTCATTCGGTGTGCTTTTTTTCGAGAAGAGAACCAGGCAGAACAGAGCAGAACCGAGCAGAACCATGTAGAACCAAGCACCATGGAGCGCTATGTTAGGAGTCATGTAGAGGCCTGCCACGTTTGAGGGCTCACCGTGTAGGGAGTTCGCAATGTATATATTGTAAATAAACCCTCTTCAAGTCTCTCTTCCTCCTGCCTCGACAACTTCATCCCGGACCTCCGGTGTCTGGAAACCCCGGTCGCAACAACTGGTTGGCAGCGGTGGGATACGAGTCTGCGACGGAGAGCGACATGTACCGGAGGCCAGCCGAAAGCCCTGGAACTCGGCGGGATCGAAGCAGCGTACCACCACCGCACGTAATGGGGTGAGTGCCTGGCTTTGTGCTTGAGATATATCGAGTCTTTTAGCCTAGATTCGTTAAAAGATAGATATAACCAACAACTGCCTGGCCACTGTGGTTGTTATCTCAGCACAAGGCAGCACTGGATGATTATCTGAGCAAGTACGCTAAAGCAGGAAAGCTTAGATGATTCAATAGGAACAAGTGGTAATGTTTCAAAATTTCTAAGGGTACGTTGCGGGTTAAATTTTAGGATGTTGTAAAAAGCAGGAGTGAAAAATTAACAAGAAAAAGTAGAGAGGGCTACAGGTCAGAAATTTGCAGATGTACCGCACGAACGGTGCGTTTCAGCAGCGGTGCCGTTTAGGGCCGAAGAGAGTGCTGCGGGTCTGATATCTGTAGATATAGCGGCGGTGCCGTTTGAGGCCAAAGAGAAGGCTAGTGCCTGTAAGGGAATGGAACAGGTTTTAACCCATTCTGAGGGAAAAGAGCTCGCGGTCACAGCAGGGTGTGAGGGTTCCGTGGTGGTGGAAACGAAGTTAAGATTAACAGAGTGTTCCATCGAACCTTGCAGCCCTGTAGACCATGTTGATGAGCGTCAGAGGCGGACGAAAGGCTCCAGGTTTGGCACCAAGGAATGTGCCAAACGGAGAAAGCGTCCGAAAAACAGAAGCGCGGCAAGGCTCGCGATCAGCGCGGCGCGTTTGACGAGGACCTTCAAACGGCGTGGCGGATTTGCGAGAAAAGGCCCGTTGTCTTCTCTGACTGGCTTAAATCGCATGCGTCTGAGCGGCCGGAGAGTAAGGAACAGAAGTGCGCAATCTACGCGGCCGCGGTCTAACGATGAACTGATAGGCAATCATCAGGACTGGGCGCGCGAGATGGCGGAGGAGCATATCGGTGATGAAGAACGTCAGAGTAGGACGAAAGGCTCCCAGGTCCGCACAAAGAAGCGTGCACAGGGGAGAAAGCGTCCGAAGGGCAACAAAAAGGCAAAGCTCGAGATGAGCACAACGCGTTTGAGTAAGGGTTTCAAACGGCGTGGTAAAATCGCGAGAAAAGTGCCGTTGTCATCTCTGACGGGTCTGTATCGTATGCGTCCGAACCGCCGGAAAAGAAAAGCGCATCGTACGCGGCAGTGTTTGAAGGATAGATTGCTAGGCAATTATCCAGACAGTCCGCGCGAAAAATCAGATGAGCATGTGGGTGCTGGTGAGCATCAGAGATGGGCGAAAGGCTCCGTAGACGGCACCAAGAGACGTGCAAAACGGAGAAAGCGCCGTAAAAACAGGCAGGCAAAAATCGCGACGCGTTTGAGGAATGTATTCAAATGGCGGAGCGAAATTTCAAGAAAGTTGCCGTATCGCAAGCGTCCAAGCGGCCAGAGAACAAAGAAAAGAGAAGCGCATTGTGTGCGTAAGTGGTCGAGGGGCAAGAGACCCTTCCGTTGTTCTCGCGGTGCATTGGACGGGGTGCGGGGCAAAAGAGTCGGTGGTTTTCGAGGGGCAGGAAGCGACAGCAAGTCGGCTTCGAGGAACGTCGCGGGGTTCGGTAGCAGGGCGATTGACGCGTGTTGTAGACCCCGCTTCTCGAGAAAATCGTTCCGGGCGCGACCACCGCGAGTTCGACTCAGAGTTGTTGCGAACAGCTGTTAGCCTCTCGGAAAACGTCGACTCGGGACTGTTGAAAGGAACATTTTGTTTGTTTTTGTGATTTTGTAAATAACTCGTTTGTACTTTGTTTTCGTTAGCGCTCTATCATTTTGGTAGCCTATATGCGTTGTATAGATCTATTGGAAGGATAGTGACACGCATTAGAGCGTACAGAATTAGGCGTTTGTCATCGGCACCGGAGTTGGTTTGTATGCGTCCGAGCCGCCGGACAAAACGAAAAAAAAAAAAAGCACGTTGGGTAGAAAGGCAGGCCCTTTCGTCGCTCTATCGACGGCATGTTTGATGGACTGCGGGAGTGCGAGGTACTCAGCGAGAGTAAGAACGCAGGTTGTCAGCGCAGAGCTTTGCGGGGGTCGGAGGCGAAGCGAATGGGTTTTGCCATTGTTCCATTTCCCGTTCGCCTAGAAAGACCCACAGGACGCGACACCGCGCGTTAGTCCCAAAAAGGAGTAGACATCCGTGAGCTTTTGACGATGGTCATTAGGGGATTTATTTTGTTTTGAAATTTGCTTTTGACTGTTTAAGTTGTTTTGGATTTTAATGTGTTTTTTAAGAATCTCGTCTACCAAATAGTGTTTAGGTAACACATTTTTTGGTTTTGTTCATTTCTTGGGCGTTGTACGTTTAGCTAAGGTAAGCGTTGTGCGATTGCATAAACGACACGCATAGGAGCCTGCGTCATGGTAGATACGTGTAAATGAGCAGGAGCAACGTTATGAACTAATTATGACTGAGCGTAGAGACGCAAAGTTATTGCTTGCGAGATTTTTCAGGATTCATGCGAAACTTTTTTTGTTGTTCATTTAATGTTTTGTTCGCATGTGTCCGGTGTGTAAGAAAAGCTAGCTCGTGAGTTTATATGTATGCTTTGTGAAAGTGGCAACAGCAAGGGAACGGTTAGGTGGTATCTCCTCCAGGCAGGCGCACTGTGATGTGCGTTTGCGGATGTATAATAAAGAGGTTCCTAATGCAGGTGCAGCACGGCAGTTATGCTTTCGTCTTCTCAAGAGGAATTGACGACTGGCTTTGGCGGCACTAAATTTCGGGAACTAAAAGATAGCGTGAAGTAAAATGCTTCATTTTATGAGTATGATACCTGGTGGGTTACGGCGGATTACTCACGCAGGCACTCGGGTATGCCACGGTGAGCGCATCACTTGACAATTAGTTTTCTTGAAAGCAGTTTGATGGGAAGATTATTATCGGATCGGGATTAGGAGTTTTGGTGAAACCTCAGAGAAACGTCCCGATTGCTGCTTTGTGTTTGGTAATACTGCTTAAGTAAGGTTGCTTTTGGATAATTTGTCGGACTCGACGTGTCTCAGTGCGGGCAGGGTGCTCTCCCGTGCCTGTGGTGGTGTGTATGAATGCTTTTCCCAGAGGGGAGCCACAAGGAACGAGAGGGAAAGAGTCCTTGGCTGAGCGTCATCAGCAGTGGCCTGGAAGACAGCACTACACAGCGACACTTCGAGCAACCTGTGCAGCTGGTCACCCTCAGGTCGCTTCTCCCGCCGGCGGACGAGCTGTTGTGACCGGCGCCGGAGCTGAAGAGGGAGCGGCGCTCCTTTAATCTTCAAACCAAACCGAACGACCGGCTGCCTACTGTTAGGACCGGCGCCAGGTCTGACAATGGATCGGCGTTCCTTTTGATGTTCCTTTTTAGTCGCCAAACGGGTTGGCGGCCTGTGTCCGCCATGTATTGTTCCCCCCCTGGCCGGAGGGTGCGGCGTCTTGCCGCCACGACACCGTGAGCAGTTCGGGAGACCACAAGTGCAGCTTCTTCTTTGGAAGATGACGGCGGCGGCGGCGGCCGGAAATCGTCCCGCTAATTGAACGAGTCGTTCGGCGACCATTTGAAGCTTGTTTACGGCGGCCCTTTCGATGGATGCAGTCATCAACTTCAGACCCCTCGCCCAGCGACACCCCTTGACGAGGAGGAGCCACGTTCGTGCCACATGGCCGTGCAGTGACCACGCTTCAATTTTGAACGTTCACGTGGACCGTGCGTGCTCGTCACCCTCGCGGGTAATGTGTGATCCGTGGTTGGACGGTGCCCTCTGTACGCGGTCCCCGATCTAGGGATCTGGGGAGGACAGACCCTTTATAATGAGCCCCCACGGCTCATTCGGTGTGCTTTTTTTCGAGAAGAGAACCAGGCAGAACAGAGCAGAACCGAGCAGAACCATGTAGAACCAAGCACCATGGAGCGCTATGTTAGGAGTCATGTAGAGGCCTGCCACGTTTGAGGGCTCACCGTGTAGGGAGTTCGCAATGTATATATTGTAAATAAACCCTCTTCAAGTCTCTCTTCCTCCTGCCTCGACAACTTCATCCCGGACCCCCGGTGTCTGGAAACCCCGGTCGCAACACCATGCCTTCCTTTCATCTCTCTCTATTTACCCTCGTTCAATCGCCGTCATACTGGTAACTTTTTTCAGCACGCGAACATCGGAAAGAAAAAAAAGAGAAAGTAGACAAAAAGAGCCTATGTTCACGCACTGAAAAAAAAAAAAAAACTTGTCGGTATGGCTACACAACCCAAGGTCACACTCTTGTCAACCACGATACTCTTCTCTCTGTATGTTACCTTTCGTGGCACTGCATACTACACTTTCGTGCGGCGCCACAGCCTTTTAGTCGAGTAATGTCCCATAACTAGCCATATTTCAGCGGCAGGAACAAATTAAATGCTCACTCGGCCGCGGACAGCCGCGCCGTCCCACTGATCATCGCAATAGGTCACACGGTCAGATTCAAGCCGCAATGACCACATTCCCAATAGACTCGCTCCCCGCGCCAGAAAACTCGCGCACTCGTAGTTTTGGGTTCAAAGTTGTCAGCCCCCTCTCCCGCCAGGTCGTAGAGAGACCAACCCCGAGAGATCCTCCAAAACTGCAGGCGGCATCCCACAGGAGCAGGCAGGTTAGGGGACATCGAATAACAATTATGCGCGGCGAAGTTCGTCTTAGGTTGACCCCCTGCGGGAAGAAGACCATCGTTCGGTTGGTTGGGTTAATCATTCCACGTGGAAACGCACTTCACTTTCATCGACATGGAACATCTCCCCGAGTTGTGTAGTTGCTCCGCGTTTGCTTTCACCGCCACTCAGACAAGCGTACGTACAAAAGCTCTCGACCAAACGCCGCCGTCGTTCAACTGACCCCCCGCGGGGCCGTCGGCATACATTATTGCTGGAACAGCGCTCTCGCGGTGGATGCAGTCCAGGGCAGACCGCGCGGTCGGTGGATGAAGGCCGGCGGCGGCTGCGACTATAGAGGCAAATAGGTCCCGCATTTGCCGCAAAGCCTCATTTATTTACTATATCCTCGCGTCTCCGAGAAGCGCAGAGAGAAGGTGCATATATGTGAGCGAGAGAGGCTTAGAGAGGGGGGTCAGAGTTCACGGACTTCCAGGTCGCGAGCGGCCGTTCAGAATCCCCGAGCGTGATGCATGGCGCGTCCTTCGGAGCCGCGCGCCGAGGCACGGCATGTCCTGCAGATGGCAATCGACGTGAATGTATGTAGTACACTACTTGCGAAGCGTGTCGATTGCAAGCAACGTAGCCAGACGCACAGACGCGGATACATGCATGCCAAGTGGTACGATGGCATGACCCCAGCCATCCGTCAACTGTATTGAGTCTATAAGTTGCGCAGAGCGTCGGCTGGCCTGGCCGAACGGAGAGATTAGTAACGTGATAACGTCGTTTTATCGTCGATTCCCAACTGTATGTGCCAGTAAGCACAGTCTTGCTACGCTGCGCGTTTCTCAGTTTAAATTGGAGACGACATTATATCGGAGGTAGCATCTTATGAACATATACACCACACAAAAACAGGATGCGATGTTTCACTGACACGATCAACAAGCATAAACATTTATATTTAGTGGAGTGAGTGGCTCCTGCAAAAGCCAGGCACCGTAAAAAATCTGCTATTTAAAGCCAATCCAGAGCGAATCCAGAGTCGATCCAATTTTTGAAAAAAGTTGATCTGTCCGACAGAAATGCAGTTATATCTTTTAGGTGCATGCTATTCCTTAAAATATGCGGTGTCATGTATACGGAGCATATCTCATATTTATCTACTTTTGTATCTATACCACGTAACTGGGAAGACGAGTTTGTGTACACAGTTTACAAAATGTAAACATCTCTTGACTATACGCACCCACGTATTACTTTATAGAAGCCAATCACGCACAAGTTTCTCTATTACCTGCCGTGTTCCTCTGAGAAGTGACACCTGCGATTCCCGAAGAAATAAGCTGACGAATATGCATCTACAGACTCGCCTACCCAAGCTGACACATTGTTAGGCGCATTTCACAAAATTCCGTACATATGTAAACACTCTACAGAAATGCACTTGACCTTTCACCGAACCGGCTTTCAAACATTGTTGACACTATGTATGTGTTGACTGTATCGCCCATTGTACGATGTCTTCAATGAGCTCATCAACTTTTTTGAAGCGGTTGAGCCCGCATCACGTTTCGGTACATAGTCTATATACCTGAACGCATGGCTTCTCTGAAGCGGACGTTAGCCAAAATTTACGTTTAAAAGAAATCTCTTTTATAAGCGTTATTTTGGTATGGGCCTGCACGCTTCGCTAATAATATTCATAGCATTAGGAGTGTCCGTAATATTCCCTTAAGAACATTTCTAGACGGTTCTGTAAACACGGGACATGTTGACTGTATACGCATAAGCGCCAAGACAAACATTGCCGGCGTGGAAGTTAGACCAGCTATTCAGGCAGCGTAACGAGAAAGTCACGAGTGAGGTGCAGGCCGCCACGTCAACTCAGGCAACCCCGTCGACAAAACGTTACTCGCTGAAAGCCGGATCGCCACCTGAAAGCTTCGTTAGTGTCGCGCGTGTGTATCTGCGTCGCGTGGAGTGAATGGTCCGCTGATGATGGTAACTTTTATCGTAGGCACCGTGAAGAGAGAGGTTTGACGGACCCTGTTTGCAATGTTACTAGGTATAAGATCCTCAAAACTGACATTGTATCTTGTGTATTCGTCTAAGACGACTCGAAGACGAAAGCCACCTTGTGTTTCTTCTCAGACGAAGTATAATCTAGCAGAGAACACGAACGGGTATAATCTAGCAGGGAACACGAACCATCACTCAGTGATTCTCACTTCTATATGTAGTATGCGTACTACATACCTTCCTTGATTACCCTTACGAGGTACTGCCATGAAGCAGCTCGCTGTTACTGTTTTTATACTTGTCTAGCCCCCCCTTCCCCCCTTGCCATCCACCCCACTCTACGATTTGCAACCAGTAGGCTAGTCATTCATTAGAATTAAGACTTTTCTTCCATTTTTGACTCTTGGGTGGACATTCAGGTTACGAAGCGAGCGCGCGATACGTCCGTTATCTCGATGAACCAGCCGCACTTTTTCAGGATCAGAATCTACGTTCAGTGTTCTTTCTTTCCTTTTTACTTCGGGATTTCCAGATCTAGAAGAAATTTCCGGCTCGCAGAAAAAAAGCTTGCAATATGTCGGACAAGAAAGAAAGAAAGAAAGGAAGGAAGAAAGAAAGAGAGAAAGAAAAAAAGAAAGAAAGAAAAGAAAGAAAAAAAGGAAAGGTTCAATTCATAGAAAAGGACGAACGTTGTCTTTTTTGTGTAGTGTATACGTGCCGCTGGCGCGCAGAATCAGCAGGTACAAAAGAGAGCTAGCCGTAGACTGCAGCTCCAAGTTCTACGTACGAGTTGAAAGAGGAAGAGAGAGATAAATAAATGAAAAAAAATGAAGGCACACGTTGCACAGTTTCGTTGCGGAGCGCAGATTAATTTCAGCGACGCACGCTGGCGCGTAAGCATGTCGGGGTGACAAGTGCGATTTGTAATGTGCGCGCTAAGGGGGTCCGTGATTCTTTGGCGTGGCGCATTCGGGGCACGTCGCTTGAGCAGCCAGTCTGCCTCTGCAAGCCGGACATTCCGTTTTCTTCTTTTTTTGTGTTAATTCTCTGTTTCGTTCTCTTGCCTCTTTTTTTTTTCAGCACACACCTCACGAAGCCCGGACATCCCAGAGACCGAGAATGGCAATCTGGTAATCGCGCGCGTGATTCACGTCTGTGATCGTCGAACTTCAGAGCGGCACAGTCACGTGTGTGCCACTTACAATACAGCTTACCACAGCGATGGAGACCCACGCCGCACTGGACAGGGGCGCGCACCGCGCATGAGGTACACATGCGACGTGCAGGTAACACTCTGCGGCGGCCAACACGTTTCGCGCCTTCGCGAATGACGCCACAGCGAAATGCGAGCGTAGCCGGACTTCGTTTTAACGAATTGTTTGGAATAACGGATATCTTGCGAGCCGCACTGTGACTGACTCGTGATAGTTATGGTAATGCCTTTATACATCCGTTGCACTGTTAAGATTGGATGAACTTTAACACTGAGGATAATCTTACTTTTGGTGAGATTCTGGGTTTACAGGTGGTAGACGCCTTCTCAGACTTCTCTCTCTCCTTAATTTGCCTTTTACCGTTCCCTGAGGCAACTGTATTTTTGCCTGAAAAAAAAAAAAACTAAAAAGCCCCATAGACCACATAACACGGCATTAGACAATGACTTCTTGAAAATGAAAATTAAAAAAAAATATATATGTAATTCAATGAGTAAACTAACTTTTATGATAACGCCATCATCACGGGAATACTCTGTTAAGTTTCATCAAAGACAGAGGGAGAAAGAATATTGCGACGTAAACTTGTTCTAAGACGTGTTGCTTGGCGCGCATGAGCCTATATTATACGTGCCCCGCAAGGCCTGTGTTGCGTTGACATAAGCCAGAGCCTTGTGGAAACTCTGGTAAGGACGGTCCAATAACCACAGATAGCAAGAGATGGGAGCGTTTCAATTGCAAGACTGAGCGTTGTTATGCCAGCGAGTCCTCGTCAAACGTCCGTGCCTCGGAAAAAGGCAATCTGGGTCAAGGCCAGCCGCAACCCGCCCGACGCGAACATCTCAACGGCGTGAACACGCGCGGCGCCCTCTGGCCCAGGTGCAGTGAGTCAGCGGCGCACGTGACAGCGAGCCGGCGGCCGCGTGCCTGGTGGTCTGACGCATGGCGCGGCGCGCCATTGGAGGAGTCTGCCCTGACGACAAAGCGGCGCCTCTGATTGGACATTTTGGTTGGACCCTGTGTAAATAAAAGAAGCCCTGCGGCGCGTCGCGATCGGCGGTCCTATGTGAGTGAGAGGAGGCCCCGTGTCGGAGAGCCGGCATGTGTGTGAGTCGGCGGTTTTAGGCGAAAAGCTGACCTATGTGTTAGAGAAAAGAGCTCGGCTTTTCGAGTCTCTGTCGGCCCCAGTGCCGAAATTGTAACGCTTCTGTATATATGCTGTACATAAACCTTGTTTAACTCACCGTCGTCTCGTCCGCTCGTCTTATCAGCTCTGCGCAGAAGCAGTCGCGAGCTGATAAACCTACGCTACGCAACAGTGGTGGCTTCGGCGGGATCGGCCCGTCGTTCGCAACAGTGGTGGAAGCGGCGGGATCGGTCCGTTTCTCAACAGTGGTGGCCAGCGGTGGGATCCACGGAAGCAGTTTCTCAACAGTGGTTGGCAGCTGCGGGATCGGCCGGCGTCAGCGGACATCGATGCGGTGAGTGCCTGATGTTTTCCCCTCAGTTCACCAGACTACTCTAGCTCAGGTTGTAGTAGTTTAGAGAAGGGCTGTGTGAAGCATTATAGTGAGCTTTGATCGTTTCGAGCAAAGTCGAAGTGCTTTGAAACCAAAGTTAATGCGGAGGGGGTAAACACGGGAGTGTGAAAAATTGCTTGCGCGTCTTGCTAGTGGGCTTATAGTGGGTACGGCAAGTAAATTGTTAACAGGGGCAAACAGCAAGAGGCTAGTGTGAACGATGGAGAACCTTAAAGTGAAGGAACTCATCGAAATTTGTGAGGAACTCGGCATTACTTTAGGCCGTGCGAAACGAAAGCAAGCGATCCTTGAGATCATGAAGGATGAGGGAGTGTCGGCTGAGGAAGTCGATGAGGCCTGGGTGGATATTAAAGCACGCCGTGAGGAGGCTGAAAGGCAGGAAATAGAAGCTCGCGAACGTGAGGAGGCTGAAAGGCGTGAAGCTCGCGAGGAGGCTGAAAGGCGTGAAGCTCGTGAGGAGGCTGAAAGGCGCGAACGTCGCGAGGAGGCCGAGAGACAAGAGCGCCTAGAGTTGAAACGACTAGAATTGGCAATCCTACAGTGTTCGCAGGCGCCTAGCGTAGCTTCTCCAACAGTTCAGGTCAGCGGTTT
Organism: Rhipicephalus annulatus; assembly: GCA_013436015.1. Classification (NCBI taxonomy): domain Eukaryota; kingdom Metazoa; phylum Arthropoda; class Arachnida; order Ixodida; family Ixodidae; genus Rhipicephalus; species Rhipicephalus annulatus. The sequence continues at coordinate 79,018 of WOVY01005893.1, read as the reverse complement.
TAGAATTCGGGACCAACTGCCCACCGTTCGTAGTAGGCGAGGACATGGCGAAGTATCTCGTCAAGTTTGAACACGTCTGTGAGCGAAATGCTTTGGAGCAGTCTCTTTGGGCGCGGAACCTGCTAGCTCTTCTTCCCGGCGAAGTGTCCGACGCGATAACTTGCTTGTCGAGGGAAGCGTTTGAGAGCTATGACGAGGTTAAAGAAGTGCTCTTGAGACGTTATAAGTTGTCACCCGAGGCTTTCAGGCAAAGGTTTCGGTATGCTAAAAAGGGGAATGAGTCACACGTTGACTTCGCGTTTCGTCTTAAAGCCGATTTGATCGAATGGCTCAAGGGCGAAGGTGTTTATGACGACCGCGATAAAGTGGTGGAATGCGTTGCATTGGAGCAATTCTACCGCTGCATCGAGGAGGATGTCAGACTTTGGCTGCAGGACAGACTTGGGGAAGTACAGTTAAATAAGGCAGCTGAGTTAGCTGAGGAGTATTATGCTCGCCGAAAGTTGCATAGCAGGGCAGTGCGCGTTGAAAAAGGATGAAAGGAAAGAGGGCTTTTCAAGGAAACCTGATCAACGGAAATCCGCTCCGCACCGTAATTTCAGAAGGGACCCGTCTCTTACGAAGGATAGTGTAGGGGAAGGGCAAACAGAAGCGGAGAAATCGAGTGAGGTTTCTACCACACAGGCATTTGAATCGGAAAACAAACGGAAGCCGGTAAATTGCTACAACTGCAAAAAGGAAGGACACATCGCGAGAAACTGTCAGGAAAAATTTGCCTTCGCAACAATCCGAGAATCAGGAAAAAAACATGCGGTTGTTGGAGCCGTATCTCCAAGAAATTAAAGTAAATAAGAAAACGTGCCGAGCGCTTAGAGACTCCGCGGCAACCATGGATGTTGTCCATCCTTCATTGGTGTCTCCGGATGATTTCACAGGAGAATGCGCGTGGATCAGGCAAGTCGCCGAGGAGCAGAGTGTTCGCTTACCAATCGCCACGGTTGTCATTGAAGGCCCGTTCGGTAAGCTTTGCACTGAAGCGGCTGTGTCTGCCGCGCTAAATGATCGTTTCCTTATCTTTTCTCCAACAACTCAGAGCAGCTTCTCAAAGAGCAGGGCAAATCGTTCTTCCCCAACTTAGCGTGCATGGCCCTCACGCGATCGCAAACGCGGAAGCCTGATCTGGTTCAATGCAGTGAACTCTCAAGTGACCTTGTCGGCGGGTCGACGGAACCCCAGAAAGGAAATTTTCCGCATGAGTCATGTGAGCAGTCACGCGAGCGGCCCGTCGCGAAAGCGGTCGGCACGGCCGGCGCGGTAGGGGGAGACGACGTGGCGCCATTGAGTCAGAGCGAGAGGGTTGCAACGCTCTCGCCTGTAGCGGAAAGTTGGAGCGAGCTGCCGAGAGTTGATCGAGAGACGCTCATTCGAGGGCAGCGTGAGGATCTCTCGATTGAAGCGCTCGTGGAAAGCCAGAAAAACGCGGCAAAAGTGCTGTCGAAGGAGCACTACGAGAAATCGGGGAAGAAGCGTGCTTTTGAAGTAGGAAGTCAGGTAATGCTGCTGCAGCCGTCCAAAAGGAACAAGCTTGAGGTTGATTGGGAAGGGCCCGCCAAAGTATTATCGAAGTCTTGCGATACAACTTATGAAGTGAAATTAGGAAGGCGGCCGGACAAAATTTACAACTTGATGAAACCATACGTTCAACATCAAGCGGTCGTAAATCTGTTGTTGAATGCTTCAAAGGAAGAGGAAGCAGAAATTTTTAGTTCTAGTGAGGTAATTGAAGGGGGGTCGAAAGTAATCCGGGAGCAGATAAACCTAGAGCCTAGGTTAAGTGAAGTCCGGAAAGAGGACCTGAGAAAGATTGTTTTGGTGTTTGAAGATGTGTTTTCGAACCGTCCCGGAAACACGAGGGTGATCGAACACGATATCGAGCTAAGCGGTGAGGAGTCAATCCGTAGCAAGCCGTATCGTTGTTCACCTGTGCAACGTCGAAAGAGTGAGCCGCTCTTGGTGCCGCATAGGTATCGTCGCCTAAAAGTGGCCGGTTACTGAAGTGGAGCATGTTGCTCCATAGCGCAACTTTGACGTTCGCTAAAGAAAAAAAAAGGGAAAGGTGAACGCTAATGCAGGTGCATTGAGCAGTGCGTTCCAGCTAGTACCTTCTCAACCTTTCGGTTTCTCGTTGGCGATTCGGGGAAAAATTTTGACCTCATCACGACCTGGGCTGAGCGCTCTCGTTTGGAGTGATCTCAAGGGGCCAACTTTATGTGGTATTCTAATTCGTTGCGTTGTTGTAATTGTGAAAAATTCAAGTTCTTACTTTAAGAGTCTTGTGTCCCACATGTGCCTCTTGATGTAGAGGGAGCAAAATTCCGATAGACACGTAGATAGGTATATGTTGTATCATATTTTGTCTGGTGTTCTGTCGGGTGACCGAGGGCACTTGCGTGTGTCGTGTGTTGTCTGTTGTCGATCCGGTCTTGGCAAGTTGCAGAACCGTCGATAAGTGCTGAAGCCGAAGATGGTCAGAAGAGACGAGTGAAGCTGGTCGACAAGTTGTGGCGACAAGCCAGTGGAGCTGGGATCCGTAGTCAAGAATGGGCTGTATTCCCGGAACAGTCTGGAGCTGTATTCTCCCCATGGCCCTGGAGGCGAACCTGGAGGGACTTGGCGGACGAGCGCACCTGACATCCGAGCCCCGTGGAAGCAGCTCGTCTTTCCGGTGCATTGTCTGGCGGCGGGGGTGCTGTTATGCCAGCGAGTCCTCGTCAAACGTCCGTGCCTCGGAAAAAGGCAATCTGGGTCAAGGCCAGCCGCAACCCGCCCGACGCGAACATCTCAACGGCGTGAACACGCGCGGCGCCCTCTGGCCCAGGTGCAGTGAGTCAGCGGCGCACGTGACAGCGAGCCGGCGGCCGCGTGCCTGGTGGTCTGACGCATGGCGCGGCGCGCCATTGGAGGAGTCTGCCCTGACGACAAAGCGGCGCCTCTGATTGGACATTTTGGTTGGACCCTGTGTAAATAAAAGAAGCCCTGCGGCGCGTCGCGATCGGCGGTCCTATGTGAGTGAGAGGAGGCCCCGTGTCGGAGAGCCGGCATGTGTGTGAGTCGGCGGTTTTAGGCGAAAAGCTGACCTATGTGTTAGAGAAAAGAGCTCGGCTTTTCGAGTCTCTGTCGGCCCCAGTGCCGAAATTGTAACGCTTCTGTATATATGCTGTACATAAACCTTGTTTAACTCACCGTCGTCTCGTCCGCTCGTCTTATCAGCTCTGCGCAGAAGCAGTCGCGAGCTGATAAACCTACGCTACGCAACAGTGGTGGCTTCGGCGGGATCGGCCCGTCGTTCGCAACAGTGGTGGAAGCGGCGGATCGGTCCGTTTCTCAACAGCGTCTAAACGGGTGCTAAAGCCACCTGCCTCCGTCTCCAGATGTTTGCAGCGCGGGCTTTTTAAACGCATCACCTTGTATGTGCCAGGATATCGATGTCAATTTGTGAATCGTCTCTTCGTTGTCTGCCAAGGCCTGCGATAACTGATTTCGTGACAGTGATTCGAGTGCGGCCTTGCGAAGGCCTAATTATACCCGGCATCTGGCAGACCGAGTCAGTAAATCCAGAAGAGTTAAGTGGCAATTAAAGGCGCAGCTTCCACTAAACGTGCGTTTGATCTCCATAGCAATCATGATTCAACACCAAATAGCCCAAACCACCACCCTAATAACCTGCAGCATCGTCACATAAACCGTCCGCTAACTGCAAACACTCACAATGCGCAAAAAAATTGCCCGCAGCTTCCCTCGGGGGAACACTGAGGAGGATGCGGAGCATATAATTGGTTAACGGGGTGTTAAAGTGCGACTTACTTGGGTCGATGGCTAAATTGGTTAACGTGGTTGTGAAATGGGGTGTTAAATTGCGACTTACTTGGGTCGATGGCTAAATTGGTTAACGTGGTTGTAGGAGGGGGTGTTAAATGAGTGAACACGTACACACGTATGCGAAAGGGCGGCGCTGGTCGAAGGGACGTCGATCATTGTGTTTGTGGATTCGTTGGAATTCATTTCACCGCGACCTTGGACGTCGACGCGCCGTACAAACCAACCGACGAGCGGCAACTGAGCGAGCGAGCGCCGACCTTGAGTATATATACAGCGCGACGGCGCATGCACTGTCAGCTGTCGAATGTTCGAGAAGGGGGAGAAGCGCAACGGCGCATGCGCGCGCGTCAGCTGCCGATGTTCTCGAAGCGTGACGGCGCATGCGCGCTACATTATACAGCTAGCGAATGTTCGTGAAGAGGAGAAGCGCACGCGGTGTGTAGAGGAGGAAGGGTGCACAGATGGTGGAGGAGTGAAGCGCGCGCGGTGTGTAGAGGAGGAAGGGATGCACAGATGGTGGAAAAAGGAGGAGGAAGCTTGCGGACGGCGCCGCACTACAAGCCTCGAGTATTAGATGCTCCGCATCTAAAACACGGTTTAAGCGTTTGGTGTTGAGGTATACACTAAACCAAAGTCATCTTCGATTGAGCTAGGCAACTATTCTGCCAGGACGCCCGCCTCTCTTTGTGTCGCAGAAAAAAAAAACTGACAAGAAAATAAAATTACAACAAGGAAGACGCATAAAAGGGTGTGGGAGCATTGACAGAGGACAACAAATATAACACACCGTACGGTTTCTGATCCCGATGGCATTGTACTCTTTCTTACCTTAAGAATAAAGAAAATCCATCTTACAGAAAGAAACAGTCTTACACGTTGCATTCAGAGAAGATCAGGATGCCACGTGCAAGCAGATTACTTTACGAAAAACCTTACATCGGCCACCAACATCAGTTTTTTTTTTCAATCATCTGCGAAACACGTGAGACGGTGCACGCATGTAGGCGGGCGGCTTACGTGCATAAGCCCAATATCGCTTGTCTCGATAAGCGCAGAGGAAGCAGGTCGTCGGCTTAATGGAATATTTTGTAAACGTCGTATCAGGTACAGCAATAGCTGACGCCGATTCTGGGATCCAGATACGCTGTTATACACTTATAGAACAAAACTTAAAAACGAAACTATGTTTATGAATACGAATATACGCTTAGAAGAAGGAACAACGCAGCTATGCTTACAAATACTAGCAGCGAAAAAAAAAAACGAAAGCGAGGTCGTCGGAAAGAGAGAACGAAGTGCATCTATTGAAGCATCTACTTGCTTGCGCAGTCAAGCTGAAGACAAAGAAAACGAAACTATAGATACGGTCGACAACGGAAAGTAACGGATAGATTTGAGAAAGCTAACCTTTGCCAAAAGAGATATTGCACTTGTTCAAAGGCCAGTTTACGTGAGTACTAAGGCTCGCGACAAAGAAAACGGAACTAGAGCCTACAGTGACAAAGACAATAAAATTACTTGCGAAATAAGAAAACACGCACGTACGTGTTCGAAGATGAGCTTGTTTCGGAAGACAAGAAAACAACACGGGTGCGTCATTTCTACGATGATTTCGTTGCTGGATGAACGAGAGAATGCCGTGCTAAAGAAAAGAAAAACTGCTTTATAGGGGCACTGTTGGGAGTTTGGAGAGTACATAGGCGACGGTGTATGCCGTGAATCCCTTGAGAGCGCTTGCTTTCATTTAAAGTTGCGTGGCCTTGATGTATTCAACACACCGATGCGTTGAAGCTCGCTCGCCCGAAACCACCTGCAAAGGCTAGAGACCACTTTCGGAGTTTGTTGTACATACCTGTGCAAAAAGGGAAAACCATAACAGAAGGCAAACAAAAAAGACAAAGAAAAGTATATATGTCGGAAAGAAGAAAAAGATTATAAATGATGAAAATGTATGCTCTGGGATTCCATCGTGCTTCGGGGAGATATTGCCCACGTGTGGGAGCCGCTTCGGAAGAAAAAAAAAAGTTGGTATGGAGAACGATTTCGGGAAAGGGGGGAGATCTCAGTGCAATCCCTCGACAGACAACTAACCAAAGCAACAACAGCATACAGCAACGGGCAAACAACAGAACTGCAGTAGCAAGCACCAATATAGGCGGACTCCATGCACTGATACCAGGGTCTCTCTGTCCCTAGAGGCTATGAAAGTTTTTTTCAAGTATGCGGAATAGAGACGCATTTACTTCACTGCTTCCCGAGTGTGCTTTTCTATCTTCCAAACATCTCCGTCTTTCTCTTTCTGGCTTTTCGGAGTTCTTTACGACCCGAGGGATTGCGATGAGTACGTGCCGAGAAATATTCTGAGCTATAGTGTGTACGGGGATCATAAAAGATGAATACCGCTCGAGTACTTATGGAGGAAACCAACGAAGAAAGAAGGATGAAAATCGTCGTTGCCGAAACTTAAAGCAAGTATATATGTTCTTTTAAAATTTCAGGCCAGATTTAGACTAATGCGCGACGCGAATAATCCTGAATAGTAGCGAACTTGAAGACGTATATTAATTACAACTACGCGTACTTCCACACTAGCCACGGCGTCATTTATGAATTCATAGAGAACTGAACAAGTCAGTATGAATTCGTAGTTCAGATTGTGCAGCGCGCAAAAAAAAAAAAAAAACCGGAGAGACAAATAGACGTGTCGCACGTCGCGAGCAATTCTTGTTTTTCGTCTTTCTTGTAAGCGCTGGTGATCCTAACTATGTATGCACGAATATGTAAACCTTTGTTAGCGCAACGATTCTCTGAAGGTTAGCGAAGAAAATACGCTGACGATCAGTAAAGTTGCGCGAATAAAAAGTACAAACAGAACCTCGTAATCGGAAAAAACTCCCAAGCATTTCCCCGAGGGTGAACATGGTTAAGTGCGAATGCACGGGGTGATGCTATGAGGGGTATTTATTAATTCGCACTATTATATTTATTAATCACACTATGGTGCCTTTATGGTGTAATGGTTCCTGGGAATCGCAATTTGATCACACGGGGGAGTTTACGTTAACTCACTGGCGATTGCCAACGGAATCAACTTTACCAGGGCTCGCACCCTCTCCCGCGCGGCACGTTCACTGGCTCGAACGGCTTCGGGAACGTCCACTCGCCGTTGACGATTGCGAGCGGCATCTTGACGACGGCCTTCATCGCCCTTCTCCGCCTGACGCTTGCGTTGTCGTTCCGCTTCTTGGGCCGCGTTCGCGGCTCGATGCTGACGCCTCATCTCGGCCTCGCGAGCGCGCAGTTCACCATCCGCTGCACGCTTTGCCCGCTTGTCCTCGGCCTCGCGAGCGCGAAGTTCGGCATCCGCTGCACGCTTCGCCCGCTTGTCCTCGGCCTCGCGAGCGCGAAGTTCGGCATCCGCTGCACGCTCTGCCCGCTTACGTTCGGTCTCACGAGCCCTTCGCAGCGCCTTCTTGTCTACCAACGTCGGCGAAACCACCGCGGTACCGTCACCTCCAATGACGGGTGCAGTGCTGGCATTCGGTTGTACTGCATTCGTTGTTGATGGTAGCGTTGCCTCCGGGGCATCCATCGCACGACCCGCTCTCGACGGGAGACTGAGAGAGAAGGCGGGCGCGCAAGAGAGAGGGGTGGCGCGCGCAGCTGCAGCGAGCGAGGAGAGCGGAGAAGCGAGCGAAGGGGGGAGGGGGTATAAGGCGCGTTACTGACACCGATATCAGCGTCGCGTCCGTGGCTTATTCGGGAGAGCGTCGCGCTGCGGCCCGCCAAGTCCTCTTTCTTTTAAAGATAGAGAGAAGACTGCGGACGCCGCCGACGGCGGTGGATGGTTTGGGGTCGCTTATAAAGTGTATTCACACTTAAAAGCGGGTTCATTCGGAGACTGCTGCGGCCGAGTCGAGCAAGCTTATATAGCTCACAACTGCGTTTGAGTATAAGTATGCCAAAAACTTCGGACTGCACAGGTCTGATTTTACGAACGGCTTCTTCTTCTTCCAAAAGACAAGGCGTGGAGTGAAAAAAAAAAGATCAACACGTACAAAAGTAGATTAATGTTGCACTCTCTGCCTTAGATATGTAGATTTCCTTTTTGTTAAATTATTCAGAAGTCCAGCTGTGATTTTCGAATTTCGCATTAAACAATCATTTTCCAATTCCCTAGGTAGGCATGAGCTACATGAGAAGGACATCATCATCATCATCCTCCTCCTCATCATCATCGTAAGCAGGCATCATCAATCCCCATCCCATCGAGAAGTTATACACCAACATAATCTTGTTCTATTTAATATACTGTCAATTTTCTGTCGTCCAATACAAATTCGCCGCATTTAATGTTTTCCTAGAGATCCGCCTTCTTATTTCCAAGGCTTAGACTTCATTAAGTGTACGCTGTACCGGAAAGTAGCGTCGGTACCCGTTTATAAAACTAAAGTTCCGTAAATCCTTTCACGAAACGAACAGCTCCGTCATTCCACCTGGCATTGGATCCAGCTCGCCGCCAGATAAATCAAAAGTCAGCTACTTGTAAAGCTCCCGACAGACCGCGAGGATCAACTGACACACAGGATCTTTTATTTATACTTTTTTATTTTCATACATATCAACTGCAGCTCTGCGGTGGACATCCAGCAGGAGCCATGCAAGCGCACCACTTCAATCTCTTCCTCCTCGAAGCCCTCGAGCTTTCCAACGAAAGGGTCACACAATTGCCTCGCCAACGAGGCTTTCAGACAGGCATGTAGGTATATAGGTGGCCGCGGAGTACATTGCGAGCGCCTTAGGCACGCAATTGTCTCTGACGCTGGACAAAAGGGGGGTATCGCCTTTACTCCAGGCCTTAGCGAGCTTTGCGGACCGCACGTTTACACGACCTTGCGGCTTCGCGCGTCGGCCGCAATTTCCCATTGTCAAGTCCCCACCCCCACCTTCCTTTCTATCAAGCGGTGTGAGGCCTGTCGCGGCGGTTTCTTTTTGGTCCCTCTGCTCTTGCAGCTGCTGCCAGGCGAGCCAGGCACGAGACAGACGCTAGTCCACAGCGGAGTAGGATTTCCTTTTGTTCGCGGCCGAGGCAAGCAAGGGTGGCGGGTTTCTACTTCGAATCTACTTCGCGTGTCGCTTGCGTCGAATAGGACTCGACGGCATAGTGGTTATTGCGCGCTCCTGGGTCAGGCCACCTTCGGTGACAAGGTTGCTCGGGTCTCGTTTTCAGTTCTTTTCTCTTTGTGCACTTTCTAAAAGATCGTTGTTATTTGCTTTGTGTCCGCTTACGTGTATACTTAAGAGAGTGCCCGACATTCGACGAGCGGGATCGAAGCAGGGCTGCTCTCTTGGTGACGCAAGGTGTGGCGGTAGTGGCCGCGACATTCCCATGCGCGCGTGATAACCCGCCGCCCAATCCACGACGTATTCTCTTTCGTATGTTTCCTGTGCCATAGACTTGCTCGCTTCGGTAATGATATGACATCACGATTCCTTCGTGTTTTCCTTCTACGAAAAAATTCAGCGTAGACGAACTCATGAAATTCTTTTACAATAGGGTCATTCGTAAGTCAAAATTTCAACGAATCATGAATGTGGGTATATCAGTAAGGAGACGGTCAGCCAATCACAAACAACGTTTACGAAAGAAGGGCTTTGTGAGTTCGGACAGGTTCTTAATATTCAGTAGCTGTTGCAAACAACTCGTTTATGAGTTAAAGAAACTCTGTCACGTGCTGTACGTAGTTAATTTACAGCTGACATGTATACACGCCCCTAATCTTTATGGTGCCTGCAATACACGTGCTCGCATTTGCAGGCTACCGAGCGATAAACGCTGCTTTGGGATGCGCCCTCCATTTGCACCGATAGCAGGACGTAGATAGAGGAAAATATGAAAACAGAGCATTCGCGAATCGGTTTAACGTAGGAGATAGCGCGTGCAATCGTCCGTTACCGAAAGTGAATATTAGGTCAGGACGCTATTAGTGCATATAACCCATTGAAGATTGGCTTCGCCCTGCGGAACATGACTTCGCTCTGCGATGTGTGTAATTTTCAAAACATCGAAATAATGACGTGTTCCCGGCTGCTGCGATTGGGCTATCAGTGACTGTAGTAGACGAAAGCGCAACCTTCGAGATCTGCTTCGGTTTCTAAGAGAGCTGTCACTGGCAGCGCGATTTGAAAGCTATCTATTATTTTCGCGCGTCCTTGGTATTGCTCGACGTATAAATTGCGGTGCACGTGTTCACACGGCAGTTCTTCCGAAAGGCTATAAATGTGAGTGTATATTGCTCAATGCTATGTACGTGGCCTGGCTGTATTATCATTCCTGTAGCACCTCGATGACCTTAAAGGTGGCCGGTTTGATTTTTTGCGTAGTCATACACAACCGAGTTTGCTTCTTTCGTTGCTGATGTTTTGATAAATGATAACTCTCGACTAAAGAACCGGTATAAAGTCTGCTGCACTATACATATAATATATATAATGAGATATAACAGACAATAATGCCAAGGAATGTATAGGGGAAGTTATTAGAGCTAATGTATTGTAAATAAGAAGAAAGAAAAGTGGGTGAAAAATAACTTGCCGTGAGCAGGAAGTTGCTCACGGCAAGTTATTTTTTCACCCACTTTTTCATGAATATTAGTTGAAAAATGTAATTATAGCACCCGAATACATAAGAACACTTCCAAAAAATGTACTTAAATAAGCTGCCCTGAGTCCTGTAACTGCACATATTATTAATGAAGACGTCTGACCGACTGCCACGAGCACTTAAAAAAGCCAGATTTGTATACGTCAAAATTCAGTATTACGAAACGCGGTGAAGGCACGAACATATTGTCAATTTTGACGACTTTAACGTGAACCAAATTATAGGTACACGATAGAAGCACCTTCACACTTGTTCTCCTACGTAATGAGGCCGGAACCATGGCATAAGGCGACTTGCGTAATGCTGTTGTCAGATCGCTGTGCAGTCAGCCCGTACCATAAAGAACCCCTCGCGCATTTATTATTATTATTGTTTCGTTTTACTTTTTTTCCATTTTTTCGTTCGTTCAATGAAGAAACAAGGGTCTGAGGAAACTAGGTGGTTCTCGTAATAAGCTCTATACACTGAGTTGTGAACCCATTACAATGGCGCGAAATTTGATTCCCCTCGTATAACTCAGAGCGAGTGAAGCGCCGTCAGAAGCCGTGAAACCGCGCTGCGAGTTATATTAGCTATGCGCCTCTTTCGTTGTAGCAAACGAAGAATGACGATGGACTGCATCGTTAACAGTAGAGAGGGGGAAAAAAAGAAAGAAAGTTGGCGGTTTGGCGTATAGTGTGGAAAAGCGCCACGGCGTTCCCTTTCGCAGAGGAAGTTAGCCGACGTCCTTGGTGTTTAACAAGACTTTGCATGTGTGCTAGCCCCCCATTTATGATAATGCTAATGCCGTTCGTTCCGAGAGTAGCTCGAGGGGGTCTACATACTTCCCCTTGTTTTTTGTCTTAAGCTAAGGGAACAAGTATGAAGAGCATGAAGCTTAAAGGAAAATCTTCGCACGCTCCTTTATTTCCCACTACTATCGTACTCTAGGAAAATGCATAGGAAAAAAGAAAAAAAAGAATGTCGGCTTTGAGAACGAGTGAACTTGAGCGGAAAAAACAGGTTTTATGATATTCTCATATCAGCTCTTTCGACAGTCTCGACGAGTGAAAAAGAAGAATATTAAAGACCTCCTCTTTTTTTTGTCTGGTTGGAAAATTGGTCGCTTCTACCGATATATTGTATGTTAGGTAACTGCTTCCACCGTTTAGTTTTTATGCGGTGCCCGGCCTTTGCTTAATCAACCCACACATGCAAATTTCCGAGCATAAACAAAAAACGTAAAACTTTCTTGACTATATGCTAAATGCTCGAGGCTATGTATACCACGCAGTACTGCCGTTAAGACTAAAGCTTTAAGTTGGGTACCGGCATACTTTCATCAGGTTCGTAATTACATTTCGTGAATGTGCGAAGACAGAATGAAAGAGTTCTCACCTCGCATATAAGAGAAAACAGGTGCATATACGCAACAGAAGAAGTGTTCAGTAAAGGCGGGGACTTTCGCGCCAAGTTTTCATGAAGACGTAAAAGATGTAAAGTCAGTCAGTGAAGAGAAGAAGGTCAATTATGCTGAGGCGGGAAGGTTATCTCGGCTTTGGCACAGCCTTTAGGCTTACGCAAGCGAACAGTGGATAATCAACTTCCCAAGTAAAGAAAGATTGTCCTTTGCACGCGATTTAAGGTGTCTAGTCCGCAACCGTATTTGTCGTATGTATGAGTTTTTCGGCTAACCTTTAATGGCTGGTGCATAGCGTTGCGTCACAATAATAACACGCTTCTGAAAGTCATTCATTGGCCCGCCACGGTGGTCTAGTCGCTAAGGTACTCGGCTGCTGACCCGCAGGTGGCGGGATCGAATCCCGGCTGTGCCGGCTGCATTTCCGATGGAGGCGGAAACGTTGTAGTCCCGTGTATTCGGATTTGGGTGCACGTTAATGTACCCCAGGTGGTCGAACTTTCCGGAGCCCTCCACTACGGCGTTTCTCATAATCATTGGGTGATTTTGGGACGTTAAACCCCACAGATCATTCAATCATGAAAGTCATTCAGGTGAGTTTATCCACGGAAATGATCAGTGATGTGCAAAGCATTAGCTTAATTATTATTCCATACAGCAGGAACAGTGGCCAACAACGAGGCAATGCAAAAACAGCTAACGGTGGCGTGTGCTAGCCAAAACTACACCCTACACTGACTAGTGTTGCATATAGTATATGTATGTGGCCAGAGACATCTCGCTCAAAGTCATTAATGACTTTGTAATCAAGTTTTCTTTTAAATACAGTCAAACACCTGCGTCATATTTTGTCGTGAACTGAACTTTATACAAGCTTCCCCCCCCCCCTCTTAATTAGTCACGTTGTTAGATTTTTTAACGCCCTCAATCTGAGCTCTGAATGCCAACCCATTTGTTAACCCAGAAACTGCGTCCAAAGGCTGAGTTCACTTCCCACACCGAATGTTTCTTCCTAAAACAAATATTGTTAGCGCTTAATTACATAACGTGCCTGTAAATATTTAACTTCGGATAGATGACACGCTGATTTTATATACACCTAAATAATGAGACCAACACTTGTATCAGTGGTCTCCACGGGCCCCAATGAACAAAAACGTCTTCGGCTAAAATGTTCCGTAAAAAATGTATTAGCCTATCGTGATATGTCATTAACGAAGCAGTCTGACGAATCGTAAAACGCTCGAGAGAAGCTTTTTGAACTTATACCCCGTTCGCTAACGTTCGGGGGTGTTCAGACGAAGACAAAATCACTCCCAGTCATACAGAAACCACATACAAGTGAAAAACAACAGTAATGTTATGAAATACCGTAGTCGACGAAGGAATGAAATATAACTAATGAATACCGATAATATCATCCTCACGCTCGATGAACGTGCGGGTTCCGAGCCCTATACTGGCCCCTTCCGACGATGTACACAATCCGTCATGACAGCGGCGTTAAGTGCTATGTCGTGTTAATGGGCACCGTATTGGATGACGAGAGAGACATGGAGACGTGACCCGAATGCGAGTAGGAGCCAGGTACAATGCGTGGGAAGAGAAAAGAAAGTAAATGAAAATAGAACAAAACGATGAGTCACGTGACATACAAAATAAGATAGAAAGGTAGTGGTACAGAGACGAGGGGGGGGGGGGCGCTTTCTGTTACATGGCTTCACCCATATCTCGCTTGAGCAGCCTCTCGGGGGTGAATAGGTATAAATACGCACGAAATTACGCGCACTAACAGAGGTAGGCGGTATGTGAGAAACAAAGCTGAGTCAGGCTAGCACTCTTTTTTTTTTAATGCAGTACGTGCCTTGTGTCTCCTCTCTCTGTCTTTCGGTCTCTAGCATTTATCCTTTTTTTTTCATTGTCGAGCACCTCAGGGGGAGAGGATAGCCCAGTGGCCTCGCGAAAACAACAGCCATGACTACGACAAAGCCGGAATATTAAAACGCAACTCGCAAGCAGGACTGCCACAAATACAACGAATGCCACGCAGCACGCAGAACAGCACAGGTTTCCTTATTTAGTTGATAGCTGTAGCGCGTTCAAAACAGCGGAACGATTTCGTTGAAATTCGTGGGTTATAGGGAAGAGAGAGGTTGCCAAGAATGACTCCAGTTTCCCCTAGTACCACTTTGTCAAGGGAAAAAAAAAGAAGATTGGTCCTAGCCACGTCTTCTCCGTCGCAGGAACTTCAATCCTCAAGATTCCGTCCCACGTTGATTGCATGCATCAGCTTGACCAGTAAGCTCTGACCTGTCTGTATCACGGCCATTTCATTTATCTCTTGTAAATTGTACGACGTATTTTTCCGCCTCTATCTGTCCTATCCCGCCTGGCTGGTCATAGGGCATTTATTGCTTTTTTTTTCGTTCGTTCGTTCGTTCACGCCTGCTCCTTCTATACACAACTCTCCCACTTTTCTTCTTCCTTGACGCAGTGTAGGGTAGCGAACCGAGGCTTTCAATTCTGGTTGACATTCCTGCCTCCTTCCTATTTTTCACCTTTCTATTTGTTTCACATATATCGTTTTTTCGTGTTTTGCACAATATTAATGAGATCTAACAGACAATAATGCCAAGGAAGAAATAGGGGAAGTTATTAGGCCAATTGTAATGTAAATGAGAAGAAAGAAAAGTGAGTGAAAAGATAACTTGCCCTGGGCAGGATCTGAACCTGCGACCTTCGAATAACGCGTTCTCATTTACATTACAATTGGCCTAATAACTTCCCCTATTCCTTCCTTGGCATTATTGTCTGTTAGATCTCAATAATATATATATATATATATATATATATATATATATATATATATATATATATATATATATATATATATATATATATATTGATCAGTACCATGTACTTAAACAAAGAGTGTTTTCTAATTATCCGCCCATTCTTCTAATCACTTTCACATGCCAGTGAAGCCACTAAAGCCTTCGCCCCAGCTAGTGCTTCGCACCATTAGATCTCTTCGGTATACTTTCGCTTTCCCCTCCGTTGGACGCAACCTCTTATACAGGACGACCTCTTCGAGGAGATGCCTTCTTCTACTTGGGGCACCTAGCCTTTCTATTCGTCTGTCTCCGAAGATCACCTTTGTACGCGTTTTCTTCTCGAGTCATAATAAAGATCGCACAACACACGCCTGCAAGAAAAGAAAGCAAGGCGCCCAGGCACAGTCCATGAATTCGTCGTGCGCGACCGACCACCCCTGCGCTGCCGGCTGCCAAAGCAGCACACTCGCTCGAGACGGGCAGGACCACACGGCGAGTCGCGGGTCTCTGGCGTCAGTACCGCATTTACTCGCTAGGGAGATGCGCACTTTTCCTTCTTACCTTTGGGAATCAAGGCAGATCTGCGACTTTGATAGACTCAACGATTACTGCCGACACTGTGCACGTGTTTTTATGAAGAAGTGAGGAGAAGCAGAGAGAAGGTGTAAAAGAATCGACTCCATCGTGTTTGAACACGGAACGATTTTAGAGGCCCGTTAAGATTGAGCACAGTGGATCTATCTACACGCGGTTCATGCGTCATTTCGCCGCGCCCCTGATGCCTTTCCTGTCGTTAGCGGATATCAGTACTCAATCTGCTGTGGCTAAAGATAATCCTTCTCGGTTAAAATAGCTGTTGCGCGTATTCTAGCCGGTATTAGATTGAGCTCCAAACCGGAAAGCGACCGAGGCGCTGTGGAAGTTTCTGCGAGCGACCCACCTCGTCGAACGGTTGTGACACTCCAGCGTGCGTGTTTCCGCTTCCATTTCCATATCTCTCTCTTTCCCTCTCTCTTCGTTACCCCTTTCCCTGTGCAGGGTAGCAAACCAAGTATTTGTTTTTATCGGTTAAACTTCCTGCCTTTCCGCATCACAGCTCTCTCCCTCTTTATATCGAGTAAGTATAAGACATTCCGCAACACCACCAACTGATGACGAACGCAATGCGTTCGAATATGTTAGCCCGTGTGTGGTACCAGGGGAGAAGAAGGGAACATCCTCAAGTGTAGGGGCAAGATCTTACTGATTTTGAATGGCCCCCACTTGTTCAAAACGCCCCTTAGTTTTGTCTCAGTGAAAAATCTTGTATCGCAGAACAAAATATGAAGATGTCACTGTATTTGGTTCTTATGCAAGCGCTCTTGCACAGATTTTTTGTGTCTTACGCGAGTGAACGCGGTATATGCTAATCGCCGGGACACAAAAGACAGAGAGAAGAGAGAGTGGGCGACACGCCGAGGCGAAGTGACCGCCACCACCGACGCGACGCGCGGGCCGTGCATGTGTGCGGGCGCAAAGCCGGTCACGCTGGTTCGTCGACGGATGCGGCGTGAGCAGGGCTTGCGGTGGTCGTCGCTGCGGCGGCCGCCAGCGATGTCACGCCGCACGCAACGACCTGCCGCTCCGTCATTTCGTCCCGGCTTTTTCCAGAGCGACCTTGGCTGACTCTCGTGCTCGGATCGGCCCGCTGTAGGTTTCGGGTTCCGGACTGGTTCCCCGAAAACGGGCGCCCGCATGGCGTTACATGCGAAAAGAAGACAGCGAGGATCAATCTATTCGTTTGCCTTGTTTTGCTTTTTTATCTTCGCAGGAAGAGAATAGAAAAGCTGGTAACAGTGGCAGTGAAGTCGATCCCCCCTCTTATTTCCAGAAGGCATTCTGAGATACGGCACTGCTTGTATATGCACCGTGCACAGCGAGACCAGTTCGTTTCGTCACGACCGCGGCGGGGAACTGCACGACGACAGAGAAATCGGGTTCAAAGAGCAAGTTCGCGGGGAGCGTCGCAAACGGAGAGCATGAAACCAATACTTCAGGCAGTCGCACGGTTTCGCGCATGGTGGGCTCGGGACGGTTTCATCACCGCTTTGGCCACATTATTAATTCGAAACCGAATATCGGGCATGAAACCAGCGACTTTCAGACACGTGATGGCTCGTGCCTTGTTTGTATTTCTGACACGGTCGTTTCCCGGCAGAGTACTGCCCCGATGTGCACAGAGTGGCTGGACTAAGCATATGTGTTTCTGAGAGCACGCAAGAACGTTCAACGCGATACTGCCTTGCAAAACGACGCGTTTGAAGCGTGCTCCCCATCAGCAGCGCAGGTTGCGATGATCTCTGATATTTTGAGAGCATCGGCACAGAAGGAATTCTTTAGCCTAGACCGCTCACAGTCCGATACGTACGCCAATGTGCGCATCACGCGAATGTTACGTAATACTGCACGAGGAATGTTCGAGAGTTTGTCCCTTACAAGTTGGAGAAATTGAACAGAGCGCTGTCACACTACTTTCTACAGAGCATATCCCTCTGTTTGTCTTCCGTCTTTGTTTTGCATTCGTTTTTATGAGAGCGGTTCTGTTTTAAAAATTAATACACCCCAACTTGCCTACCATGCCATATTAGTACCGTATAGTGTAGTAGTTGTAACAAGTTTAAAGCCACCATTTTAGAATGATTCAGTGTAAATACAAGATACTTCAGTTATTTCATTGTAGCTTCTTGTGAATGATCTGCCAGCTGCTTGCCCGCCTGTTCGTTTGATTGAATTCCAAGTAAACTTTAGGTCAAGGAGAGATACATAAATAACCTAAAAAAAGCCCAGTCCACAGCGCCACACTTACGATGCTTATTTAGCATAAGATTCACGAGTTCTTACAAGTACAGGTCGTTACCATTTTTTTTTCAGTCCTTTTTCTGGCATCCAGCACTGTGGCAGCCCCAGAGATCCACGCGATTGCGGACGTGAGCACCAACCCTGTCCGACTTCTCCATTTCCATTTGCTGCCCTCCGCGTGTACATACGTCCAGTTTCGCTCGTTTTGGACTTTCATCTTCGGAAGAAACCGCGACTTGCGTGTGGCCTTCACTCGCTGCTCGTGACGGACCTCTCTTCTACCTCTCTTAGGTGACCGCAGCATCCTTCCCCTCTTTTTTCTCCTTTATGCGTGTCATTACACTATCATTGTGCGCGTGCTCCTCTCGTTGGGTGTATTATACACAATGTGCTCCGCATTCGTGGCAAGCGAACACGCCCGGACCTTTTGTGTTGCTCGGCCAACAACCACCGCTGTCCGGTGGGCGAGCCGATCGCTGGCGCGCCGCACTTTGTATTTGTACACGCGTGCGCTGCCGCCAAAGCTGTCGGGGAGTTGGAGGAGCTGCGAATGCACGCCGGGTTGCCGTTGAGCGGACTTGAAAAGGCGCCAGAACTCAAGTCAAAAAGTATAGTGAAAGTAGCCTGTATGTCAATTTACATTATCGCCAAATTTGTAACCACATAGAACAGGAGTGGTATTATGAACGATCTTTAATATTGATGAATAACCAAAACCATTTTGAATTGCGACTAAAAGCAGGCGTTTAAAAGTAACAAGGAGATGGCTGTGGAGCCAACTGGAAATTTTCGTAACCAAGCGGGGTCGAAAAGTTGCCGTTTAACGGCAACCCTCACTTCACGCGTCCATCCAATACGGGTGAGCATGCGACTCTGTCCTATCGGGCCACTTGCACCTGCATCAATAATCGTGTAATCGAAAGGGAAAACGTAGCAAGATAAATTATCGATGATTGTGGCGCTGATAATGAAATGCGGGATTGAATCCCGGCCGCGTTTTCGATGTAGGCAGAAATGATTGACGACCGCCGGCTTAGATTTAACTAGAAATCCATGTAGTCGAAATATTCGGAGCCATCCACTACGGCGCATCTCATGATCATATCTTAGTTTTCGGACGTCGACCCCTAACAAGTATTATTATTATTATTATTATTATTATTATTATAGTTGTTGTTGTTGTTGTTGACGAAGAAGGGCAACCGCGCAACCTACACGAGACACAGAAGGACAGAACACGGGGCAGTTCCTGTGTCTCGTGCTCAGGTGGTGGTCACGCGATTACCTTTCTAAGCATTGATTCACCAACTGGGCTACGCTCCTGTGCTTATAAGGTTACAATATTACCTGACGCGAAATGTGAGTACGGCTGCGCCTGTGTTTTCGCTTGGAAAAATGCTGAGCCGAATAAATTGAGAAAGACACGCAGAGCCCGACGAACCTGGGCTCCTTATTGTGCTCACACGCAATCTTTTCAGACACCGCCAATGCTGAGTTCGTAGCGAAAATGCGAGCGAAGAACGCCTACCTAAGAATCATAAGATTGACTGTCGCCAGCGTCGACGATCGATCTTATGATGACTAAGAAATGTGAAGTGAAGCAAGAAAGAGAAAAAAAGAGAGAGAACGAAAAGAGAAAAATTATATGCGAGCTGTTCAAAGGTCCAATCACAGCTCGTTTTGCACGAGCAGTTTTTCTTTCATTGCACTAAAAAGAATAAATAAATAAGGCCAAATAAAGCGCAGCACGAGGCGCCGAATTATTTACATAAGGAAAGCGTACGCTGCTTAATGGATCTCCACATCCTGCGCATTTTTTGTGTACTGCCTATTCTCAGCACGGCGACAGCGTTACTCAGACGCAAACAAATCACGCTCATGAGCAGCTTGCGCACGCATTAAAAGAGTGGCGACATTGAGTTTTATCTCTCTCTCTCTCTCTCCATATATATATATATATATATATATATATATATATATATATATATATATATATATATATATGAAGCGCCTGGTAACGAGAAGGCTTCATGTCTTTGGACTTAACTCACTACTCGAATGAGCGAGCTAGAATAAAGTTCGTTCGATCGATAATAACGTAGCATCCCCCGGAAAGTGGCGAATGAAGCTTCTATTCTAAAAGCACGTGTATATCATCTAACGAAGAAAGGAACAGGAGAGTTAAGCATACTGTACGCGTCAATGGTTAGACCGCCGCCAACAGTGGATATGGACTGTGCGTTAACCATCACCATACTTCACCGAAATACACGTGCCTGTACTGTACTTTTAACCAGGTCGTTAAGCCAGAAGTAGGGACGGGCGAAGCAGCATGACCCCGTGAGTGCGTTCGCGCTTCGTCAGCGCTGTGCTGACCGAAGGCGACGTCTGGCGGCGTCGTTAGCGATCGCGATCCGAGCAGAGCGTATCGCCTGATAGTTACGGTTCGTTACGCTCTCTTCCGCGAGTTTATATCGTTCATTTACTAGCTCGTTAAGCCCTGTACAGTATATTACCGCAGGGGTGTTTGATATCGACTTCTCTAAATTATACGCCTGTATTTACGAATTTTTGCAAGTACGGTAGTACGGTAGATGTGGACAAGGAAGAAGGATACAAATATGAGCACACCATCGTTTCAAACATTGTCATCACCAATGATTGGTGAATTTTAAATTTTAATGCAAACCACACGTCATACACAAAAGTGTAAGGACAAAACTGATTCGTGCGTGGCAACAACTAATGACATGAGAGTAGCAAGGTAGTAATGATAAAAAAAGCAGTAAGATAAAATAACAGAAATAAATTTCACACGTCAGCTCGTGTTCGACGACAATTTTTGTTATTTTAAGAGGATGTTGATTATGAACTTGGCTATCCGTTAGAAAACAGAGTTGAAATAGCATTCGTTATTCATTGCGATTCAGAGTGAAATGCTAAGAGTAACATGAAAGGCAAAAAAAAAAAAAGAGGTGGGAGACACAGCTCCCACTGCAGGCGCGAAGCTATAGAGACAGTGCAGCTGATGGACAGCTTCGCACTATGGTGATGCCAAGCCTGCAGGGAGTGCGGAGCTGGGCAGCCTTCTTCCTTTCCTTTTAGTTTTCTCTTTCTTTCGCCTTCTCTTCCCCTTTCTCTCTATTTACTTCTATTTATTTCTCCGTTTCTATTTCTTTGTCTCTCTCTCTTTCTCTCTATTTATCTTTAGCTTCTTCCCCTTTCATTCACTATCTCTCTTCCTCTCTCCACTTCTTTTTTTCAGTCTCTTTCACTTTCTCTCTTTCTTGCCTTTGCTGAATTTTAACATGAAAGTGTTTTACGCCGGGGTCCACCAAGGCTCCAATGATGTATTTCCGTCACGAATGTGACGTTGTAAAATGTATTTTTCTCTTTTTTCTTTATATGTTATCGTTTCACTATCTCTCTTCCTTCTTTCCCTACTCATAAACCACACTTTCTTTTCGTACCTCCTTGCTATACAATACTATACAAGGCTATGCCACGCCATGCTATGTAATGCCAAGGCTATGCCACGTTCTGTTAGCGTGCTTGGTTAAGCGACTGATTAAGACGCTGGTCTGTGGATGCGGGTACGCGGGTTCGAATCGCGTCGCTACGCGAGGAACTTCTTTTGGCCAAGATGTTCTCTTCACTTTTTTTCCGCCTCTTTATTTCGTTATCTTCTTTTTTCTTTATTTTTTTGCGCCCCCTTGCTACTTGCCTGACAAATTGGTACAAATGAATCAACCCGAATCAATGTTTGCAACCCAAATGATGTCATTTGGGGGGGGGGGGACCAGCAATGAGTCGAGGAATTCAGCCAATTTCTGTCAGAAATTCGTTTATGGTGGTGATAATCTTTGAGTTCCCACGGATATTTTACGCCGAGCTATAGGGCCGCTTTGCTGTTAAAAACATGGTTGACACCTCCGTCGTTGTATAACACGAATGTGAAGCGTGTCTTCACAGAGGTGGTTGATTGTTTAATGTACATTGATATGTGAGACAATATTATTTGCATGCGAGCACACTGACTATTGGTGTTTGGCAGCTATGGCGTCGTTTGACGTGAATGCACCGACGTCGACGCCTGACGCCTGGTGGTACATTTATATACTGATGACCAACGTCAATGATCATGACATGACATGACTAGAACTTCATTGGAGTCTCTAGGGGCTGAGATTAAAGAAAACCATATCCCCCCCACCTCCCTCGATAAAGTTGGTGGCTCCGCCCATGATGGGACAGGAAGTAGATGTTGCTCTTCAGAGATGCATGTCATTATTTCTTCATGATGGGTGGAGAGGCAAAATCATCAGTAAATTTGTGCGTAGTTAACGATCAACCGGACACATCATTTGCTGAATTCCGTGCAATTGTGACATAACAGACACTGGCACTTGATATGCACTTATTAAAAACGTCGTCATTTGAGGGGAGAAGCGGAATGGTCAGAGCCGTATGTTTGGGATACAAGGGTCGGGGCAAGCTGTACGTGTCCCCCAAAACAGGGTAACCCATAACGCGCCTACTCATACAGCTCCTCCTGTAGTTCTTAAATGAGGCGCTGGCTCATACATACCCTGCAACAAAGCGCTTCAGGAACGTTAAGGGCAGAGTTTATAGCTTGCACCGTGAACGTGTGAAGGTGTTACAGTGGCCTCTGGCGTATCTCTTGAGGAAAAGGTGTCAGATATATAACGCGCGTTTCTAAAGCCTGGTGTGCTTTCGGGCTGGTAGCGTAGTGGGTACAGCGCGCACCCAGCACCTATATTCGCGGACCAAGACGTAGTGCGTTCGATTCCTGGGTTATTCACGTCCATTAAACTTTTCTTCTAGCTTTTCTTCGTGATCTCTTCTTCGGCATTTTTCCAGTGTCGTTTCCGTGGTGGAAATGACGTCAGTTACGTCTTGGTAAAGCATAGCATAAAATACTTTCATGTAAAAAAATAGAGGAGTTAGGGTGATGGAGATATGGTTTCCAATACATTGTGCATCGCTCTGTAAAAAAAAAAGACGTAAGTTGTTTGTAAATCAATCAACCCGTAATACCCTATGCGTTATTATGTGTACAGATGTAAGTTGTTTACCAACTAATCAATCAACCAACCTTTTTTATTTCTCCAGAAGAAATGTGCGGGTGACAGAAAAAGAGTCTTAGAATCGTAGCTATCTGATTGTTTATCTTAATTTCCTCAAAGTACCCGCCTTGTGTGAAGCTCAAAGCTGTTTACTTGAAAAAAAAAAGTCGACAATTTAAGCCCTTTGTACAGAAGATATGTGCCTGTTTTAATTGTATTTTACTATTTTGTTTTCTTTGTAAAAATGCTATTCCCACATGTTGGACAATTTATAAATTGTTTACGAAAAAAAAATGTATAACAGTTAGGTTACTCCATATACTGGATCCGATACGAAGAGTAGTAATCTGTGTATAGAAAAAGTTTTTAACGATTCAGAGTAGTGGTACTCTACTATGGGAGAGTAGATAGCCGTCCCACTGAACTTTAGGGTGAACCTGTCATGGTTTAGAAAGAAATGTTCGACGCATAGAATACAACACTCTATACCATAGGAGAGTGTTAGGCTGCCCCGTCGAATGAAACGGATGAACCGTACACTAATACAACAAATGCTGCGTGTTTAGAAAAAGTTGTTGACGATGTAGAGTACTTCGTACTCTACTGTGGGAGAGCAGAAAGCCGTCCCTTAGTCCTCACATTTCGTGAGGATGCGCCGACAAAAATAATGTCCCTACAAACAATGAGTATAGAAAAAGTGTTTAACAATTTAGAGTATACTCAGTACTCTACAATGGGAGAGCAAATGCGGTCCCAGGGTATAGACAGACTTAGGGAATGAACAATGAACAAAAAGAAGTAAGTGCAACAAAATCATTTCTATCCTTAAGGCAGACTACAAATGCTATATAGCTGACATGTGTGTAGTATGAAACGCTGATTAATCATCCAAGTCTTGCATCGATAATTCGCTGTAGCTTTTTCTACTTGAATTTGTGGTGTTTACTGAGCCCTCAGTATCATCACTCCATATAGCTTTTTAATCAGACCTTACGAAAAATGCTAGATATACCCGGAAAGTGGACAAATTGGGTGAAGTTTCCTGGCGACCACTTTATCCGGAACAAGCTGATAAAAAGTGGAGATTGTGCCAAGGAAACCAAGGCCGCTCGATAAAAACAAAACAATAATAAAAAGGTCGTGCTCGTGCATGCTTCGGGGATTTACGTTTTCTTTTTTTTTAATGCAAAAGGCATGAATGCCTCACTTGACCGTTGGTGCAAGCGTACCGCGGCATCAACATGAATGATGCAAACGATCATCATCTCGTGAAAGGTCATCTCATCACGTCACAGATTTGCGACAGGATGTCACGTCGCAAAAATGTGTGAGGTCATGTGGTCAGTATGATGCCGCCTATACCGTGGCGTTAATTTATGACGAGATCACATGACACAATTTCTTGGAGAAAGAGGGCCGATCACGAAGGCCGTGCAAAAGCAGGTAAGGGGTAGAAATTTGGCAATGCCTCTCATCTTGGAGTCAATGCAAGACCATGTTAGGTGCAGAAAGCTTTCATATAGTGAGGCGGCGAAGGATTAATTTACCTAATGCGCACTGCCTTCAAGCCGTCTTAGGCGAAGGCCGAAAGAAACCATGACTTCTGCTTTTTTTAGGTTTTATTACAATATCTATGGAATACAGCTGAAGGATAGCCCTATCTGTAAGCAAAAGGAGAGTGCTGTCGGGTAATAGCAGCACAATCGAAATTTATTCGGGGCCCATGGTTTATGCGCCCCACCGCGGTGGCTTATAGTAGCTAAGGCCCTCGGCTCATGACCCACAGGTCGCAGAATCAAATCCGGGCTGCGGCGGCTGCATTTTAGATGGAAGCGAAAATGCTCTAGGCCCGTGGGCTTCGATTTGGGTGCACGTTAAAGAACCCCTGGTGGTCAAAATTTCCAGATTCCTCCACTACGGCGTCTTTCATAATCATGTGGTAGTTTTGAAACGTTAAACCCTAGATATCAATATATGAAATTCTTTCTTTCGAATTTCCTTCTTTTCTTCCGTTTTGTCTTTGTTCCGACCACCCACGTTTATTTTTTTTCCTTTTTGTAATTACCAGTCTTTTGAAAAAAGAACCGTTGTCAAACTTTCGTTTTGCTGTCTGGTTTGACATCGCCATCATAAAAAGCCCGTTTATAAAAATGGAGGTCCGGAAACAGAAGTACCGAGGTCAAAATTAAATGCCACCTTCGCTTCATATATATATTCAATTCATTAATTCCTCCCTCTCTCTCTCGTTACTTTTCTCCTCTCATCCGTTCGTCACTGGCGGAGCAACGACGTCTGTAATGAGTGCCTCGAAACGGTAACACGAATGTCGGCCTTTGTTTGGGGCCGCGCGAGTGTTTCCTAATTAGGTCCGCACGCGCACGTGTCGAAACCGGTCGCGCCGCGATTTGGCCGGGACAATTGACAAAAGGCCACGAACAAAAGCGTTCAAACCTTGTTAACTCGTCTCGAGTCAACGACCGTCCCCCGCTGCCGCATGCAAAGCAGCAGCAGCAGTCGCAGCAACGAGTGTTAGCTGCATGCTGCTTCGGGGCACAATGGAGAAAATGTCGAAATTCGAACGGCCTCTTGTGATAAAGGGCAGTGGGGACCTTTGAGGAGGAAAGAGTGCGGCTAATTTGCCGCTATTCCGGAGTCTCGCGTATTCCTGCTCGTGAAAACTCGTCTTGAGAACGTAAAAGCTTCCGGGTGGAGGGTAGAGTGGATCTGGTGAAAACGTAACACTTTTCGATAAAACCTTTTTTATGAGTCACGTCGTCGGACATCTCACAGGACCACGTACTCTGTTAATTGTGCCGTTCTACCATAAATTATGCTCTCTCGATGGCTGTGTAAGGTGTCTTAGTTTGCAGCCTGGAGACTGCGGCACAAACCCAATCTGGAGGATGCACCAAGGAAACGAATAGTACTTGTTGTTCACCTGCGACTGTGGCTTCCACCCACTGTCGGAGATTGGCCTAGAATTCAGTGGTCTTATAAAATGTTATGTAATCTGAGAATAATGGAGGTTATGGAACAAAAACATTGCAAATGTGATATGAAATTAGGATGCTCACTCTGATGTGCGGAAGACAACGCTTTTTTATTAGTAATTGCTAACAAATTAGCTTGTTGGCATCGCGTCTTCCACTTCATCGCAGCACACGCAGAAAAAATGGGGGCAAACGGGGAAGACATGTCTGCTCTGTGATTTGCTTATCAAGCAATGCGCCTTAATTTTTCTATTTCAACTTAAGCTAACGTAGAGAAACACACGCACGCATGTACGTTCGTAAGTACGCATGTACGTGCCTCGTTTAATGAGTGGTAGCATTAACTGCTGCCTGTGTACAATGAGTAGTCGACGCATCAATTGCGGTATAAATTAGAATCAATCGATTACCACTGACTTGACCACGGAAATGAACGTTTTTTTTGTTCAACGAAGCTGTAGTTCATTAACAATACGTGATTACGCGCTAAATTAAAAAAACATGAAGAAGGATTAGGTTGTTCGAAGCGCACGAACAGAAGCAAGAATCAAGTACGTGTATTCAAGAGAGGCTCGATTACGCAGTTGCCCGAAAGTCCAACGGTAAATACATCGTGCGTACCAGTATGTCCGCCGAAGCGCCCAGAAACCATTACGAGCGGCGGACGCCGCGGTAAAGTCGCATTACAGGCTTCACTAACTCCACGAGAGAGAGAGAGAAAGAAAGAAATAGAGAGATGGTTGCACGACTTGCGCGTTGCAAGTCACCAACTGCGTGGCGTCCCGTTTATTGTTTCCGCTACTTTAGCGTTTTTTTTTTGTTCTTTCCGATTGCCCTCCGCTCGTCGGCGACGCGCTGAACGCGCTTTCCGAGCCAGTCTCATCCCGCGAGAGCTCTTAACTTAAGCCGCGCGTGATTAAAACGGCGCCCGGAACAGCCTCGGGTCATTACTGTGTACAAGCAGCAACGGAAACAATGGCAGCAGCGACAACACACCACGGAAAGATTAAACGGAAGCAAGCGAACGAGAGCATTGATGAGAGCCAGCTGTCCCATGTGTTAGTGTGTACACTACAGTGTGTACACAAACTTGACTTCTTTTTTGCCCGTTGCATCCGTTAGGCGGCGCTCGGTCGGCTATCATTGTCTCGCCGTTGATGGTAGCCTAATAGCTTTCTTTCGATCTTTTCGCGTATACGAAGGGTCCAGCGAGAGATTCTCTTGTTTTTTTTTCCGGCGTCACCGGATGGGAAGCATTATTCGTGCCGCTTATAAGCGGCCCGTAACGCAGCATTTTGCCCGCTGCACGCGAAAGCCTGCGCTAGATGAGTTAGCTTGTATTGCGTGTGTGTGTGCTCATCTGTTTGTTTGTGTGTTTCTTAACAAAGGAGGCAGAGGGAGTGTAGGAAGGTATCTTGTTCACGGTCAGCGGGGATTTGTGATGAACTACTTGACGATTATGCAGACAGTATGATTAAACAAACTTGGGAAACAACTGTAAAACTGGGCGCTTCATTTAGAGTCCGATGTTGAGCTCGAAAATTAGTCCCATTGCTTCCTTTGTTTACAGGACACTGCCGTCGTTTTCCCGCAATCCGCGCGATGCTTCATGAAACGAACAGACAAAAAGGGAAAAAGAACGAGCTATGTTTTATACGAAGCTTGGTGACGTGTACTTCTTTTTTTTACTTTTCGGCCTCTCGCATGCGCTTTGAATATATGATTGAACACACCGTTAACGACATCACGAACAGTCTGTTTCTCTACTGCTTTTTTCACGTCGCGTCATATTCATTCGCACGCGCAACGTCACTAATTTGGAAGAGACGGCAAAAAACCATGGCTGTGCGCGTTTTTTTTTTTTTACGATCTGAAGTGCATGTTTTGAAACTTGCGAGGAACTCACTTTGACCAGTGTTTACGATTATTATTAGCGTTGTCACCGTTGTTATTCGAAACGTGACGAGTAAAATAGTCTCGTGCAGCCTTGGTTTGGAAGAGATGTCAATTATCACTCGATCAGACGCTATAAATCTGGGCGACACTAAGAACGATAATTATTTTTACGCCGATTTCTTGTATACCACTTACTTACGGTTTCAGTATACTCCATAAAAGTGTTCTAATGAATAGAACTAGTTCAAAATGTATGGTTCTTTCTCAAGTGAAGAGGTATATTGTATACGTGTGGCATCAGCGCGCAAGTATCCTTAAATACAAGGGTCAATTAAATGCCCAGGACAATTATTGAAAATTTATTGGACAAGTCAACATTGAAAGAGCAGACGGTTTTCTCGTGAGCGTTCGGGATTGTTGCGGCCACCTGGCGGAGCAGATGTCAGTCATGCGCTTCCTTCTGCGTGGCTTCTGTGATTCGCCCCGACAACGCGAGGAAATACAGAGTTAGCCCAATAATTACGCCAGGGCACACGAACGCCGTGGTATGTGCGCCACTACGAGACATTGAAATCAGTCACAAGGGCCGCCTTCACAATTTTTTTGTCAGCGCGCATATTGTTCTATTATGTTTTATTCTATTTAGACCTGCACATGGCACAGGGTATAGACAGCCGGTACTTACAGTCATCTACGCCCACTCTTTTTCTCCTCTTTCTCCTCTGCCTGCTCAGAGCCACCGCGCGAGGACAAACTGCGAAGAACGACCCCTTATACCCCGTGTGTGTACACAGGAACAACGATTGTCTAAGCACGGGCGATAAACCCGCAAGCTAAACAGACCCGGTCCCGCTACGCTCGCCACTTGTCTGAGAATTCAATCTCGGAACGTGCAACTTCGGCAACAACAGACCCTGTGTGTGTAGACGCCGCAGATATAGCGACATCGCAGTGGCACGAACTCATGACAGACGCGTCTCTACCACGGATGGACGCGCTTCAACTCTTTGTAATCCGGCTGCCGCGGCCAGCCTTAAGCACGCCCATTTAGTGCATCCAAAGGCACGGCGGTTGTTCGGGACGAACTCCTTCTTCTGTCTACGTTGAGCTCACGAGCGAGGGCGGCAAGTGGTCTATTTTTCGATACTGATCTCACGACCAGAGCAACACTCATCGAGACGCGCCAGCGCAGTACAGGAAAGGCACTTTAATTCAAGTTTTTATCTTGGCAGGATATATCGAGAGTCGTGCCTCTTCGCTGGCACGTTATAAGATTGGAGGCCACAGTTAAGCGTTTTCGCAACGTACGTCATACGAAAAAAAGAGAGAAAAGAAAATGGCTAACTACTATTGCCGAGCGTCATGGTTCCGAAGCAGCCCAACGATTTTCGCGTTATTATGACTGGTACGCAGCGGCCGTTTAGTTATTATTCATTCGCGTACGCATGAACAGGGGGAGGAAAGCGGGGGAGGGGGGGAGTGGAGTCTCATGTTCGCGCATGAAACACGCACCTGGTCGCCTTGATAGAGAAGTAACCCGTGTTATAGTTATGATATCTATAACTTGCCATATACGCTTATTACGTCTTGTCCTTTCACGCTGTGCCACTAGAAGTGCAGCACCGCGTGCACAAGGTACTCAGTTCGAATGCCGCGGCCATGCTGCTACGAAATTAAAGCTCTAAGTGACGTGCGTGTATAACGACAGAGAAAGAGACTACCACGGGTTTAGCGGTGAAGTACTCATCTACTGAAACTTGTCGATAGAAATCGCTTGTCGATAGAACTGCTTACGTTGTGTTCCGAGGCACCCAATGTCCTCATATACTGAATTTCAGGAAACTTCGCTGAACCAATACGCGAAAGTTTACTTGAAATTGACGCCACAGTGACGATGGCGCATTAAGGCTTCAATGATAAATTCTAAAAATGATACTCTAAACATTATTTTTCTTGAAAATGGCGGCTAAGCGAGCTTGTTGGTACGTATGCATATATTTATTTCAAACAGTGCACACACAGTGCCTGTGTTGTATAGTCTATTCTTTGCCGCGTGTGTGCGCTGTTTGAAATGACTAAATGTTTATTTTTGTATTCTAGTGATATACTCGTGAAGGCGACATTAGTGGAAATAACGTTCTAAAACGATCACTTATCTGGCTAAGCTGATTTGGTGGGGAACAGGGTAACCATGGCCAATCTGAGACCTTTTCCTCCTCCTCCTCCTAATTTCACGTTTCACTATGGTGTCCCCTTAACCGCAATTGTATATTAGCGTGTTACGACGGGCGACCTCCGGGCCAAACCCCGTTTCACGGCCGGGCTGCGGCAATTATTATCATAAACGCTCATCGAAGCATGGAGGCAATAGATTCTTCATTTGCGGGTTGTCAAGCTGTCATGAACGTCTATAAAAAAAATTGAATGCCACAAGAGCTGGCGTGGTATACAGTCCACGCAAGCCGAGCGTATAAGGGACTCTGCTGATTGATTGATTTGTGGGGTTTAACGCCCCAAAACCACCACATGAATATGAGAGACGCCGTTAGTGGAGGGCTCCGGAAATTTAGACCACCTGGGGTTCTTTAACGTGCACCCAAATCTGAGCACACGGGCCTACAACATTTCCGCCTCCATCGGAAATGCAGCCGCCGCAGCCGGGAATCGAACCCGCGACCTGCGGGTCAGCAGCCGAGTACCTTAGCCACTAGACCACCGCGGCGGGACAGGACTCTGCTAAGTATATGCAGGAGATCACGAATCGCAACAACGTCATATCGTGTCATTGGACCAAGACTCACGTCTTTATCCGTGCGCGCATACGTACATGCGCAGAAGTTGATAGATTACTCGAGGACCTCGGGATACGGCTGGTGCTTACCTGCGTAAAGAAAAGAGAGAGGGGGAAGGGTATCAAAAATCAATGGCGAGCTTAAACACTCGTGAAACTCGACGCTCAACAATGCACAGACATAATCACAAGAACGGAAACAATTTGGCGTTGTTGAACGCCGGTCATGCGGCAGTTTGTTGCGCAGACGACTTCATTGCGGGGATAACTTATGCAAATGAGCATCTTGTATTATGGTCTGCCACGCTGTGTGTAACGGAATACTTTGAAAGGGTGCACCAACGTCAGGAAAGTTTTCCGTTGTTGAAAGTCGTCTTACCATTGCAGCCCACGCATATCCCCTTTCCTTTCCTCTCCCCCACTCCCCCCAAAACAAAACATGTCTATAGAATACGAAGCAAGGCCATATGCAGATAACAGCATCCGGGTTTTTAATGTATATTGCTGCCATCATTGCGCTTTCTCTTCTTTTCCCGGATCAGCAACATGCAGGCGCTGGAAGTGTTCGCAGCAATGCATTATCGCGGAGCTTGTCTGCAACACAGCAGCCTCAAATTAAGCCGGCCCCCTTGCCTTCCCCTTCACCTTTAAAGCGATGTCGTTGATGGCCGCTTCTCCGAGATATCGTTACGTTCACTAGCATATTATAGCGAAGCTACACATAGCTAGGGTCTCGTTGATGACGTCTATAGACAGAACACGCGTGTAGTACAACAATTTTTGGCGTCCCTTGACCCAGCGTTCTCCCGAACCCCTCGCGACCGCCGATGTCTCCTCCACGTGTGTCGCGACGCTCGCCGGCAGCACGATTGCCGCCATTGGTTGTGCCGCTTTTGCTATAGTGGCGTATAGATGGCGCTAGCGCTGTTTACAGCAGTTGCCCTTTGCACTCGCTATGAGACAGGCGCGTGCCTTTCGCTCACAGTAATGGAATGGGAAAAAATCTATGCTGACGTAATGCACATATTCACAGATGGCTCTGCAACACAATGTCAATCGTCGTACGCTAACGAAATGTCCGAGAGCGTATCATGAGCGTGGCATGTGGTCATGTTGTTGCACGGCACGTATGTCATGATTTTCATGTAGTGTCTGTTGCTTGTGTTCGTCATGCAATCATGTCATACCATACCATACCGCTAGCGATTAGCTTCGTGCCGTATACCGGAAAATAACTCGCGTTTCGCCAAGAGAGAGCAACAGCTTTGACGTCAGCGGAATTGTATGGAACTAGGGAGGCTCTAATGATTATTCTACGACACCAGCTGCCAAAGAGATGGGCCATATTTAGAGATTCTAAAGCAGCCCTTCAAAGTATGTGGAACGGGCATAAGAGTGGGAGTCACCAACCTGTAACGTCTGATATCGCATATATCTCCATCACAAAGACTAAAACTGTTGGGCATAGTGTTACGTTTCACTAAATACCTGGCCATGCTGGTACTAACTGCCCGAAATGGCCGACAATTCCGGAATTTCAGAAGAATATTTTTCACAAATGTTGATGATCGGAACACCGCAGAAATATATTCCTGCCAAGAAAAAGACTACCGTTGGAATTCACCAATTCGCAACGATAGATTTACCTATTGTATTAAACCAAAAGTGGACATCTCCACCTCATTCACTCGCTACCTAGAGACGTCATATCATAGTTTCCGACTGAACGTGGCAAACACGAACTGTTATATGTACCGCATATAGGGTGTACCACATGTTAGGAACCCGGACCTGATTAAGAGTGCGTGTTCAGGGCACTAGTGAACGTCCTTAGCAGGTATCCACGTGACTATACCAAGCCACGATCTGACGGGAACATAGAACAAATATTAGCACGAAGTGCTTCATTAGTTTATTCGTATTTAAACATCCTTAAATACTTACGCAATGACTGTAGGAGCCCGTTTGCTGTGAGAAAAAGGTATGGTTACATCGAGCACAATAGGCGACAAAAAACTGAAAAATATGAGGTCACTTTAGCGCTTAAAACACCACATTTCTCGTAATTATATACGAGTGTGTAATAGTTGAATAATAAGCGGTAGAAAAAAGAGAAAGGGTTATATGAGGAGGCCACGCCGAGGGGACTGAAAGCTGGCACGGGGTCAGGCACGATGTACTTTGCCATTGTTTCTTTACGAGGTCAGCCAAGCCATCGCCCACCCGGGCCTCATGCGTTGTTCTCCGCCTAACCATTCATCATTTGCGGGCACCACTTCGTCATGTATATAACACGTACGCGCGGCCCACTATGGTGATGCGTGGGACCCTCCCCCTCCCCCTCCTCCCTCCATCTCACCACGCTGCTCCTTAACGCCCACCTCCACCTTGCGCATCATTCTTCACTTCCTGCCGACGATGCTTCCGTACAAGAAACAGAACAAAACGAAAATTTGGGGGACGCTTAAGCTTCACCTTTAAAATTTGAATGCGATAACAACATCCTGCGTACTTCAACCACTTAGTGGGTACTTTTTACGGTATGATGTTACTCGAGAAGATTGAACTGTACATTACTACAATGTAATAGATAAAGATGAAACTTAGTTGTGTCAGTTTAAAGCTTTCGCATATGGCTGTATTCTGTGTAATGGGTAGCATGCTTTAAACCGCCAGCAATAGACACGTTTCATAATTCACAATTGCACTTCTCTGCACTGCATATTTGCCCGTGTAATGGCGGCAGCTGTCATGCTTCAAGCAAGGGGCGCTGTTAGTTGAACGTGCTGGGGCTTATCTGTTATGTGCGTTTATATCAAGAGAACCGACTCTACATTTTCAACGCCATATCGTAAGCGAGCCATGCTTGAACAGGTTATTTGCAAGACTGCAGTAAGTGACTAGCTGCCATTAGTTGTTCTTACAGCAAAGTAGGAAAGCTAGCTTTACAGTTTTAAAAAGGGTCAATTATGCGCGTGAAATCTTTTCGAACTTATTATGCACCCACTCTGGGACAAGATGATTTTTCGCTCGAAATTAACGATGCCGACACCAACGCACAAATTTCTGCGAAACGAGCTCTTTAACTCTATCGGGTTAAAATAAACAATCATTAGGGCACAGCCTGTTAGCCATCAGCATGGTCCCACGGGTGGTTTATGTCGAAACACGTTCCTGTGCGAACGTTTAGATCTTTGCGATCTGTTTAGCAAACAATGGCCTAGTTGTCGTGTATACAGAAAATAAAGGAGAGAAGAAGAAGAATGCGATAAAACAAAAGATGCAAGCTGTGTGGATGAAGAGGAACGGCGGAGTAAACCAACAATACCCCTAACGTCTTGTATGCCCCCGGGACAATGGTTATGCGCCGTGTCGTGACATTCGCTAGATGCGGTGATGTCCGCTTTTCGCGCTTTTACCCTTCTTTGTTTAACAGAGCAGCTGAAGGTTGCGTGTTGCCAACGCGAGATTGATGACACCGTAATTTCAAAGAAGAAGGGTTTTCTATTATAGCGCGAGCCGCCTGTCGTTTCCCAATGTAAAGTCTATAGTGATTTCTTTCGTCCAACACAGACTGATTACGAATGTCGCAAAGTAATTGCACGAAACTGACGTCGTGATATTCACTCTTGCTGACTGCAGTGCGCGGAGAGAAGTGACGTAACAGGTGGTGTTGCGAGAAATACCATACACTTGTAGCGAGTGTCGACACTTGGGTTTTGTGTCGCTGGCAGAAGGCGGCAAAATATCTTCCAGAGGTAGGGAACCGAATGAGGTAAACAAAGGTACAGAAGTCGTTTGGTGGCGTACTTGGGCCGCAAAAGATGCTGTTGCGACAGTGCTCCTAACAGTATCATGGCAAGCGAAGTGGTTCTGTTTCTAATTTTATGAATTGTGTAGGGGAATAAGGACGAACGGACTAGCGCAATAGGTAGAAACAGGACGTGTATACCTACTAAGTAATGTCTCTTGGTCAGGGCTGCTGTAATACTTCTGGACAAGACGTGGACGATATGCGTCTGAATTAAGCAAGTTTTTAAGCACGCAGCACTTGAGGGGGTTGTAGCTTCTAGTTCATCGAGTGTCTGATGTTGCATAGCCATGCAGTGATCAATACAGTCCTAAAAACAAACATAGCGATGCTCAAAGCTAGTGCGAAATAAAATAACACGGTCTAAAATTACACAAAGTACACAAATAACGAATTATAAGTCACGATACTTTACCAAAAATCGCAAAAAAAAAAACGCTTTTGAAACGTGTGGCTGATACCCACTCCACCGTACAGAGGGCGCCACCATCTTAGCAAGCACGCGGTTGCCAAGAGAATCGCTAAGTTGTCCGTGCAACACACTTGCTCAGATTACGCGGTCATAGCGGAGTTGCATTACGCACAGGGCCTTGAACTACACGAAGACCTACACAAGAACTATATCAACGCTATATTAAGCGCAGAGCTATAACCGATAGATATAGCTTTAGCAATGACTGTGGTAGTAACAAAAACGGCTGTTCGTAACGGCAAGGATAGTAACAGTTACTACCCCTGCAGCTACCAACTGGACTTACTAACAGGGTATTAACATATGTGACAAGCAGTTATTACATGAACGTAGCAAGTACTAGACCATTTTCAAGAGTGACGCTCTTAAAGCTCGAGGTAAAATGTTCGCCGCATGAAAAAAAAAACAGAAAAAAAACACTTATGACATTTTTCTATCCACGCATGTGCCGTGGAGCAATAGCTGCCAAGCAACGCCCCCTGACGGAGAGAGCTCGCACAGCCGCCGCGTTTTCCGGGCTGAGTACGTTAGTTTCTGGCGCTCGTGTTCTGACATTCTTCTAAGGGCTGTGACAGGCTGTGGTTCAAACCTACTCTGCTCACGCCAAGGAAAGACACAGCATCAGCCACAAGAAGGCCACGTTAACCCCCAAAGATCGAACAGATTCCCAGTTTCTTGAGTTTAGCATGGCTGCAAAATAACAAAAACGCCGACCAAGGGGAAATACACAAAACTTAAAAAGACGTTTCGGCTCCCCATTCGGGAGCCTTGTTCACAGTGACCGCAAATGGCGTAGTACGCTCTTCTTATGCGTGTTTGCATAAGAAGAGCGCGTGGTATAGTGTATAGCTTATGCATGGCTGTAGTGTAAAAGTTCTTCCTTTTTATTTTAAGATTGTTCACGAATAAGTAATCAAAGTGGGCCACTCTATCTGTTTCAATTGTCCTAACGACATGTTCCTTGCTCTGAGAAATCAGTAACATTTAGACATGAAAAGTGGCACAGGCGCATAAACCGTCACGGACAGTTTGGTGACTTCATTATGGCCATAGCGCGTAGGCAAAGCTTCATTCATGAAGAAAGAAAGAAAGAAAAAAAGAAAGGAAATAGAGAAAGAAAGAAAGAAAGAAAGAAAGAAAAAAAAGAAAGTGCATGCCCGCCTCATTAAAACCCAGATTAGAGTTCATAATCCGTACTGAGCTTCTCCTGAGAATAAATTACGATTAAATTTCTTTCTTTCCACTGCCACTCAGCTTCTTCCAGAATCGTTACTGCACTGAGGTATAATACCGTTCCTTACTTCCGTTCGGAAGGATAATCTGGGATCAGCTTCAGGCGAAAATCAAATGACTAAATTCGCCAGCTTCTTTAAAAGGTTCTTTCTTTTAGACCACTGCTGACTATTAATTACGCACCGCTCAAATTCGACACAGTATACATTATACTGCATATAAATTTGTTCAGTTTATTAAAAAGTACCTACTACTGTATACATGAAAAAAAAATAAGGCAGCTACACACTGGTGGTAACAAGTTTGAAGGAAGTACGGAGCTGGGCAGCCTTCTTTGTCTCTCCCGAAGTTCTCTATCTTTCAATCGCTCTTTTTTTTCCTTTGCTCTCTTCCGTTTATTTCCTGTCTTTTTTTTGTCGTAATTTCTATTCCTCTTTTAGATGCGGAAGCATCTTATACTCGCGCCTTGTAGTGCGCCGTCCGCGCCGTCCGCACCGCTTCTCGAACATTCGACAGCTGACGCGCGCGCATGCGCCGTCGCCCACCATCTGTGCCGCGCGCGCTTCTCCTTCGAGAACATTCGACAGCTGACAGCGCATGCGCCGTCGCGCCGTCGCCATCTGTGCCGCGCGCGCGCTTCTCCTTCGAGAACATTCGACAGCTGACAGCGCATGCGCCGTCGCGCTGTATATATACTCAAGGTCGGCGCTCGCTCGCTCAGTTGCCGCTCGTCGGTTGGTTTGTACGGCGCGTCGACGTCCAAGGTCGCGGTGAAATGAATTCCAACGAATCCACAAACACAATGATCGACGTCCCTTCGACCAGCGCCGCCCTTTCGCACACGTGTGTACGTGTTCACTCATTTAACAACCCCTCCTACAACCACGTTAACCAATTTAGCCATCGACCCAAGTAAGTCGCAATTTAACACCCCATTTCACAACCACGTTAACCAATTTAGCCATCGACCCAAGTAAGTCGCACTTTAACACCCCGTTAACCAATTATATGCTCCGCATCCTCCTCAGTGTTCCCCCGAGGGAAGCTGCGGGCAATTTTTTTCTTCCCGTATTCCCTTTCTTTCCCTCTCCTTCAATTTCTCGCTTGCTGCCTCTTTTATCTTCTTTTTTTTTCTTCACGCGGTTTTGTCTGTGGTAGGCCGAGCGACGACAGCGTACAAATGCCCGGACCCGTAAGGTGCTTCGCACTGACGCTCGAAGAACAACAAGTAAGAGACTTCATAGCGCGAGGGCGCGCTCAATAGTGCTATGATATGCGTGGTTTCGCCAGCGTCACGCCAAGCTCACGACGACAGCGCAGGACAGCTCTGCAGTCCCCTAACGTAAAAGGAAGAAGACCAAAAGCAACGGTGAGCGCAATAACGTATTGCGCACTTCATCAACTTGAGTACCTAGATCCAGTCTTGGCTGGTTGCACATTGCTAAAGATTAAAATGAGGGAGCTAATGGTTGACCCGTGTTCAACGGGTTTTATGTAGGGTTGTTTAGCTTCGTGAGAGTGGCCCAAAGCCTTTCCAATCAACGCACTGCTCTGCTACAACCGAAAGGCGAAATTTCTACTCTGTTCAGGGAGCCCCGAAAGACTGCGATACTCTCGTCGGTTTATTTGAGGCCCCTGCGTGATTCCTCTTGATGGAAGAGCTCCGTTTGAACGCCGTCTGTGTGGAATGCACAGGTGTCATTATCTCAACATAATGGCGAGATGTCAGGACAATAGCGCCGGTGCTCCTACGATATCACGGGATGTCACTGTATTACCTAGCATGTTTAAGAATATTTGTGCTCTCAAGTCCCTGCAACGACGTAGCCAGATTTTGTTTTTTTGCAGAGAAGAAAGTGATGGGTGGCGATGAAGACACTGAAACTTCAATTATGCCATTGTCAGAGAATAGCTTGCTGCCTCCTTTACGCTCCCATACTCTGACCGTCTCCCTTACTCCTTAACATTCTCCCCAACTTATTCCTTAATAATATCATTCTTTAGCTTTTGATCCATTCCTCTATAAATGCCTACTTTTCTTGTTGACCTGCAAGCCATCCTGTTCCTAAATAAAGAAGAAAACGATTCACTCGTCATATGCATGTGTTTGCGAAGTCTCCCGAACCAACCAAAACTAATACAGATGTGCCACCCAAGTTGTCAGTATGCTTCACATCCAAGACCCCGATGCAGTTGGCGCGTGCTCATACACGGCCAGCGGCACTTCTTCGCCTACGCATCGGCGCCGGCGACCGCGTATAAGATATTCAACGCGTTCTCGCATCGGACGCGCTCTGGTGGGCCGCGCGCATATCGCAGCTGAACCGAGACGACCAGCAGCCGACAGCGCGATGGAAAGATGGTATACGGAGCCTCGCCGGGACGTTTGAGCATACAGCGTGCGGGTGTTCTTATTCTTTCCGCGGACCAGTTACATAGGGGCCGTCGTCCACATCGTCCTCCACAACGCGACCAGGAAGCGACCACTTCTTCCTCGCATCACTACGAAGACGACCAAATGGGCACGCTCCCGCAAATGGCCGACGGGCGAATGCGTGCGGACAGTCTAATGTTTACGAAGGGCTGTAGCGCTTCGTGCACACTCAGATGGAGGCTTCGTGTCGACCAGATCGAGGAACGGAAGGAAAGACAAGAAAGAAAAAAAAGAACAGAAAGAAAGAAAGAAAGCCGACCGAGACGAACTGTAGCGTATAACGGCCGATGGGGGAAGGTAGTCCAGTGGCTTTTTTTGCTCGTTTCCCGAGTTTACCGGGTCGCAGCGGCGCCGGGACTGATTTGTTTCCACAGACTCTCGGCGGTCAGGAAAGATTGCGTGTCTTATATTAGGTGCATAAACTTCTCTGTCCATATATATATATATATATATATATATATATATATATATATATATATATATATATATATATATATATATATATATATATATATATATATATATATATAAGAGGCCCCTTGCGAGATGTTGTCGGGGTTTATGAATAAGACGGAGCGTCTCGGCGAGGGAACATACCGATATCGGAATCGATGAGCAATGACATGTGTATGACTATTATTGGAGCATGCTATCGTCTATAATTGCAAAGTGCGCTTCTCGGGTTTAAATATAATACGTGAGCATATAGACGCTGCGTTGTTCGTCTGTGGTTCTGGCTCACTGCTTCGCCTGGCTACGTAGATGCAGCTTGTGGAATCGTACTTGGACTCAAATGAGCCCCAACTTGATGCGCATGGCGTATATGTAGTTATAAAAAAAAAGCGGTGGAAGTTTGCAGAAACTCAAAGTTGTCGTAAGTAGGCAGCCGTCAAGCCTGCACGAATTAACCTGGTCTATTTCAACGTTTTCACCTTATTACAAGTTAAAAAAAAATATCCGATTCATATGTTGAACACTCTCACCAGTTCTCGACCCACATTCTGCCTGCCCTCTCGAGTATGTTCCTTAATAAGTGTATCTTAAATTTCTCGTGCCATGTCGACGATTTGATTATGAGAAAATCCGTATATATATAGCAGAGTGGTGCGGAAATTCTTATCACCTGGTGCTCTTTAACGTGAACTGCCATCGCAGCCGGGATCAAAGCGGCGACCTTCAGTTCAGCAGCCGAGAAGCGGCCTTGTTACTCCCTTAGTTACTGTATCCACAAGTACGTCACTCTCTACTCAGTCATATGTATACACGGTTGTCACGGCACACGAGCAATTACACGGCGTTTTTTCCCTTCGACTTTCAGCTGCGTTCATACTCCTTGAAACTGTTTTCGCGAACCAGTCGGCGTGCAAAGAGAGGCATCCCCACTGCCTCCATCGCCGGCTCCATTCTCGTTTGCTATACTGTATACGGTGTTCGCCGGCGCTGATCCTGCCGATATTATGCTCGCGAATGCAATGCGTGCGTGTACACCGTGCGTTGCATTCCTTCACGCACTCCATCACCATAACCACTACGTTTGCCCTCGTCGTAGGTTTCAGCTGTACTTCCTTAAACGCTTTCACCGTGATGTAATCCATCACAACTAAGCGTGATGTGATCCGTCACAACTATGCAGCCGACCTGTTCCTCGGTTCACCATACAACGAGAAAATCGGGACAGTTTTCACTAACGTTTGGCGAAGAAAGGTCTTTGAAGTGGCGTCGCACTTACACGTGCAGTATCAATAAGAACGTTGTGCTATAGCGGCGTGCATAACGTTGGTGTTACTCAAAATTCCGTCTGTTTCATTCAAGAATGACGAGAACCTGTTCACTTCAGCGGTCACCGAAGAAACAATAAAGAAAAGAACAAAAAAGAAAAGGCGCCCGCATCCCTCTAAGCAATTCGCACCAGATTCTCGGATACCAGTGAGTTGAACTCGCAGGTACACCTGTGAGTTTGACTTGGATTTGAAAACTATGGTTCACAAGTGAACATAGTGGTTTTGGTTCTTTGTGAAAAATACACTGTGAAATAGCCTCCTGCCCATACTGTTGTGATGAGCGAGAAAACTTGAATGCGCGAGACACGCCTACGAAAACCGTGTCGGCAATGCCCGCATGTCATACGGACGGGTAACAAAGAACATGCCGAAGGCCCTGCTCGAGCGCATACGCGCTCTTGACAGAGATTGACTGTTGTGGACACAAGCCGAGCAACGAGGGCGATAACGAGCACCCTTTCAGAAAAGATGGAGTCGGACAACAGCGTCCCAGTTCTTCATAGAAGAGTGCCAATCCGCTGCTCCCTGCGGGCGACGCGTGGAACAAATGCTGCACCGATTCGAGGGTGGGCCCGTATAACGGATCCGTGCGTGCTGAGCGCGACCGCTCGTCTATTTACATTGGTCAATGGAAAATGGGACAGTGGGATGACCAACAGTCGTCACCGGAACAACCACCCCTCTTGTCGACACCCCCCCCCTCCCCCTTTCCACTGACGCTCGCAACACTTCCAAACCCTACAGAGACAGACGCACCACAACTTTCAGAAAGTTTGTTTCTGTGTATTAAGTTCGAAAAATATTTTGTATACCGATTGAAAGTGGCTGCCCGCTCGTCTGTTTACGTTGGTCGATAAAAAATTGTGTTATCAACACTTGTCACTGATACC
Organism: Rhipicephalus annulatus; assembly: GCA_013436015.1. Taxonomy (NCBI): domain Eukaryota; kingdom Metazoa; phylum Arthropoda; class Arachnida; order Ixodida; family Ixodidae; genus Rhipicephalus; species Rhipicephalus annulatus. The sequence continues at coordinate 38,019 of WOVY01005893.1, read as the reverse complement.
GCCACTGCTCCAACCCCCCCCCCCCCCCCCTGCCCCTAAATTCCTGCAACAGCCCCCTTACCTGCAGAGATACAGGCACCATAACTTCCCGTTTTTAAGGTAGCTAAAGAGAGAGAAAGGGCGAGCCCGCAGCCACAAAGTCACACACCTAACAGCCATGATACCGCTGTATCCGCCGGTGCAAGTCAAGTCTGACTGTGTTCCAATACTCACCGTAGACGGCTAAATAGACAGCTAAATAGACGGTGGCCAACTTAAGTCCCATTCCGATTCTCACGTAGCCGGCAAAATAGACAGCTCCGAGAAGACCGCATCGTAGACAAATACGATGCAGGCTACTTTGCTGTCTAAACAAGATGGCGGCTCAGCGAATCGTTCAGATAGATCAAATCTCACCGGAATGGTCGTCTGCACAAAAACGGACGCTTTCCCAGACGCTCAATGGGAGTAACGTTTATTTGTTTTCGATTTCAACACGAAATAAGCCAGAAAATACAACTGTTACGTTTGTTTATTTTAGCCTTTTCTTCTCAACGTGAGGTGGCGCATCGTCGCGTAAAAGCCGTCCGGTGGAAGTGTTCTAATTCTCGGACAGCATGAGCTCAGTGCTGTCTTCTAAGCAGTCTGCGTAGACTGTCTACATGCTGTCTAAGAATTGGTGCTGTCTAAAGACAGTGACGCGCTCGTGGACCAACTCGGGGCTGTCCTCAGGGCCCGTGTCGCGGCGGAGGGGCTGCTCTGTCCCGACGTGGGAGCAGCCAGCATCAGTCTTGGACTGATCCTCAGGACCTTAATAAAGTTATTCATACATTACCATACCTGTGGTTTGCTATAGCTAGCCCACGTATTTTGTCCAAGGGTAGCAGATTGAGCGCTAGAGCGAGCTTTTATTAATAAAGTGGCATGAGTAGTGGTATATCACCATATGTTGAAACTAAAATTACCCCGCACTTACCTTGCCATCACATTTTGCCTGATAACATGTGTACTAGTAACACTCATTGTAATATAGAAAGACCCGGTGTATATGACACACACAAACGCCGTAGAAACGACTTTCATCAAAGTACCACAAACGCAGTGAACGCTCCGTTCGAACACTCTGTTTAGCGTCATTAACTCAGAGCATGTGTCAGTACAGCGGATTCACTCGAAGCAGTGCGAGCAGCAGCTTTCTTCGCGCCACATAATTATACCCGAAGCCCCTAGGGTGCATTGCACCAAGCTCCAAATTACTTCTGACGCAACACGGGATGCATTGCTATAGCACCGGCCACGGCCTCACGGCACTGACGCGGTGAAGCGCACCACTGGTTCCCACGAGCACGCGGATGACGTAACGGCGTCCACGATAAATGATAAGACTATAGGGTTCGGAATCTATTTGGTGCAAATACGCACACCCATACACTGCTCCTGCGGTTTCGATCGAGGCTATATAGCCCTTATAGAGCCGGATTTCGCAAGCAGCGACGGTGCACTGTCATCAGGCGTATACTCGTTTCATGCCCGAGTGTGTCTGTATGTGCGTGCCTTGCGCCGGACCACAGGCGACGATGGCAGCCGTGTCGTCCACTGCCCCATCAATGCGGACGGTCATCGTGCACCTACGTATGTGGCCCGAGGGCCCATCTGAGGTGAGCGGCGAGACACGGATTCTCGCTCTCCGAGGACGACAATCGATCAGTCTTTCGTCCCCGTAATGGAGGGAGCAATGCATTACAGCATTGGGCTCCGTGCGCTCCAGCGCGTTGGAAGAAAGAACTGAGGGGTCGGAAAGAGACGGACAAGTCGGTGGTGCGTATATCGGGTGAAACTATAAGAAGGTGTCAGCGTCGTCTTTGTCACGTGAGGAACGGGAAAAAAATGAATACAGAGCGCACGTATGTCACTATACGGGATAATCGACACGGGGTCCCTTATATGTCCTGATATGTATCTGTGAGTGCTGAGTCTCTCATCTAAATAACTGCCTCTTTTCACACCTTACCCTCCGCAGGAGCAAAGGGGAAGAAAAGTGCCCAACAACCACTTCTGCGATACTCACGTAGTGATAGCTATTTCCTAATCTATCTATCTATCTATCTATCTATCTATCTATCTATCTATCTATCTGTCTGTCTGTCTGTCTGTCTGTCTGTCTGTCTATCTATCTATCTATCTATCTATCTATCTATCTATCTATCTATCTGTCTATCTGTCTATCTATCTATCTATCTATCTATCTATCTATCTATCTATCTGTCTGTCTGTCTGTCTGTCTGTCTGTCTGTCTGTCTGTCTATCTATCTATCTATCTATCTATCTATCTATCTATCTATCTATCTATCTATCTATCTATCTATCTATCTATCTATCTATCTATCTATCTATCTATCTATCTATCTGTCTGTCTGTCTGTCTGTCTGTCTGTCTGTCTGTCTGTCTATCTATCTATCTATCTATCTATCTATCTATCTATCTATCTATCTATCTATCTATCTATCTATCTATCTATCTATCTATCTATCTATCTATCTATCTATCTATCTATCTATCTATCTATCTATCTATCTTCTGTCTGTTCTGTCTGTCTGTCTGTCTGTCTGTCTGTCTGTCTGTCTGTCTGTCTGTCTGTCTGTCTATCTATCTATCTATCTATCTATCTATCTATCTATCTATCTATCTATCTATCTATCTATCTATCTATCTATCTATCTATCTGTCTGTCTGTCTGTCTGTCTGTCTGTCTGTCTATCTATCTATCTATCTATCTATCTATCTATCTATCTATCTATCTATCTATCTATCTATCTATCTATCTGTCTATCTGTCTGTCTGTCTGTCTGTCTATCTATCTATCTATCTATCTATCTATCTATCTATCTATCTATCTATCTATCTATCTATCTATCTATCTATCTATCTATCTATCTATCTATCTATCTATCTATCTATCTATCTATCTATCTATCTATCTATCTATCTATCTATCTTTGGAGCAATGAAACAAAGCAAATAATGTACGGGGCCTTTGTCCTACGCAAAATTTTCACTATAGTGTCCAACTACAGAAGGTGTGCTTCCAGCACTAACTAAGCCTGAATGTTTTTCTCTTACAGGGTTGCTCGAGTGCGACACATCGATTGAAATAAGGTGCGCCGTTGTTTCTGGACGCCGTCTGTGTACTTTCTAGACCCCTTGGCACCCACCCAAGTGGACAATGGTTCTCAATTTGGGAAACTGGGCGCAGAATCTTTACACGTAGAGCTAGAAACGAGAGCCCATAAACTGAGTACGGAAAAAGGTCTTCAGAACAAATATACTCTATTTCTTTGCCTTATTTGTTTCACGGTTATGCAGCGATGTTAAGACGTCAACAAAATGTTGAAGTGAACATTTGGAAAGGAGACATTTTGCATAATTCGCAAGCTGCCCGAAACCAGTGCCTATTTTATACCAGGTCTGTTAGCCGGGACACCACACCAGTCTGCGCCACCAAGTAAGGAGAAAACGCATATTTTTCCGGGTGAAGCTCCTTAAGCAGTGGGTCGTGCGTCTGCAATGCATGTAGTAGTAGTAGTCATCGTCGTCGTAGTAGTAGGTAGCCACCTGTCGTTCAGCCCTTGGAATATCCGCTGCATAGCGGTATTTCTATATGATGAATATATGATGAAAAGATGCGAGATGGCGGTACTTTGAGTGTTCACTAGATGGACGGACGGATACAAGCACGGATGAATGAATGGGCGCACGTATGAACGCACGGATGAACGCAAGATCGTACGCACGGATGGACGTACAGATGAATGCACGCACGGACGGATGGATGAACGAACGCACAGATGAACGCACGGACGGACAGACGGTCGCACAGAGGGACGCTTGGGCGGATGGACTGATGGACGCTTTGCCCCAGTCAGCATCATTCACTCCGTGGATATGCTGTGATTTTTTTAATGCTCAGTGGTGAACAGTAGCACAGCCTATCAAATTATTGATGGACTGATTGTATTTTTCTATTCACCGGCTTCTCCACAAAGCACTATTGTTAAATGGGTGCAGGAGAAGGAGTGGGAGAATTGAATAGTTGAAGCAATCTAGCCATTTAGCGGTTAGTTACCAAAGATGGAGCAGCCAGTTACTCGTATAGCAACAAAATAAACAGCCAATAAATGAAATGTCCGTTTTCCAATCTTTACTAGACCAATGACCACTGAAAGCAGTATTCGAGCATGACTAGGCTTTCGTCGATTGTCGCACTTAATTGTGAACACTGCGCTGTCATTGAGAACTGTACGATTGGAGCAGTTAAACCAAGAAAGAACGCATCGCATTAACGCGCACCCTTATTCGCACGCACCTGGCCTGCAAAACAATGTTATGGTCAATGCGACGTTGCGTCTCCAAGCGTTGATACGTCGGTCGGTGACGACGTGCTGTTCACTTGATTCGAAAGACACTGCTAAGTACGAGAGCACAATGAATTCAGTTCAGAAAGGTATAAACAAGAAAAAAAGATATGAGTGATGTTTGTTTAAAGTACACAACCGGCCCTCGGTATACAGGACTAACGGTGACCACATCCACGACGTCATCGACTGAAGAGCAATCGGGAGTAGCAGGCGTGCTCGTCTGCTCTCATCAGCCGAAACGTCCCGCGCCTGACGTGAACGACCCACATCGTACGTGGGCGCGCCGTGAGGGAACGCCGCGTGCGTGCGCACGCAATTTCCCCACTCGTCATCGTTGGAAATGCCGGCAAGCGCTCCCACGTCAGTCGAGCAGCTGCAGCAGCAGCAGCAGCTCTCTGCAACAAACGTCTCCGGCGCAAACTAAAACCTTCCGGTTAGCGTATAGTCTAGCTGTAAGCTAAGTGTTTTTGTGTTTCTTGTATTCCTGGCCGCCCAGTACATTTAACCCATGCCCGCGAGCACGTAAAGCTCGGTGTAACAAACAGACTCTCTCGGAATGCAAATGCGGGTTGACCGACCTTAATGCTTGTGCGATGAACTACAGGAAACACCCAGACTATTCCTGTTAATAGCCCTGCTCTTTATTTTTAAGAAAGCACCTCAATGTGCCCTTTGCACCTGCATAATGCAAAGAGGTGTGATAACGGTGGTCGTATAGTCTATAACCGAATTCAAATGCCGTATATGCTCACGAACTACGGGCACTGCGTGGTTATAACTGTCCATTTGTGTTGGCTTACGGTGACTAAACGACAGCTATTGATAGCTAAGTATTGGCCAATATCTGTTAATATTGGTTTATATCGGCCATTGCTGTAATGGTATGTAACATCGCACATCGTTCAACCTTAACACAGTCATTGATATCTGAACCATATTATTTTATTTGCCTAACTGTAACGTGCTTTCAAAAAACGCCGAGAAGAGAGAAACCAACACAAAGCCGATTTAACGATGATGTACAAGGAAAATAGAGAAAATACTACACTCAATGACAGGCGGCGCTGAAGCGCTATAGTCGTTGACCACGTAACTCTTCCTCGGCATATGCAAGGGCACTGAATCTTTCAGTGTTAGCGGACTGAGCTCTACGGTATATGACGGCAGCGAAATAAATGAGCGCGTGGGCAACGTGGTTGGAGGCACGCTGTTGCGTAGAGTAGGTTTATCAGCTCGCGACTGCTTCTGCGCAGAGCTGATAAGACGAGCGGACGAGACGACGGTGAGTTAAACAAGGTTTATGTACAGCATATATACAGAGGCGTTACAATTTCGGCACTGGGGCCGACAGAGACTCGAAGAGCCGAGCTCTCCTCTCTAACACATAGGTCAGCCCTTCGCCTAAGACCGCTGATCGCGACACGCCGCAGGGCTTCTTTTATTTGCACCGGGTCCAACCAAAATGTCCAATCAGAAGCGCCGCTGGTCGTCAGGGCAGATTCCTCCAATGGGGGGTCGCCGCGCCATGCGTCAGACCACCAGACACGAGAACGCCGGCTCGCTGTCACGTGCGCAGATGACTCAATGCACGTGGGCCAGGGAGGCGCCGCGCATGTTCACTCCGTCGAGTTGATCGCGCCAGGCGGACTGCGGGCAGGCCTTGACCCAGATTGCCTTTTTCAGAGGCACGGCCGTTTGACGAGGACTCGCTGGCATAACAGCACCCCCGCCGCCAGACAATGCACCGGAAAGACGAGCTGCTTCCACGGGGCTCGGATGTCAGGTGCGCTCGTTCACCAGGTCCCTCCAGGTTCGCCTCCAGGGCCATAGGGAGAATACAGCTCCAAACTGTTCCGGGAACACATCCCATTTTTGACGACGGATCCCAGCTCCACTGGCTTGTCGCCACAACTTGTCGACCAGCTTCACTCGTCTCTTCTGACCATCTTCGGTTTCAGCACTTGTCGATGGTTCTGCAACTTGCTAAGAACGGTTCGACAACAGACAACACACGACACAAGCAAGTGCCCTCGGTCACCCGACAGAACACCAGACAAAGTATAGTACAACATATACCTAACTACGGGTTTATCGGAATTTTGTCCCCTCTACATCAAGAGGCACATGTGGGACAAAAGACCCTTAAAATGACAACTCAATTTTTTCCCCGTACAACAACGTAACGGATTAGAATACCACATAAAGTTGGTCCCTTGAGATCACTCTGAACGAGAGCGCTCAGCCCAGGTCATGATGAGGTCAAAATTTTGCCCCGAATCGCCAGCCAGAAACCGAAAGGTTGAGAAGGTACTAACTAAACGCACGGCTCAATGCGTCTGCATTAGCGTTTAGCCTTCCTTTTTTGTAGCGAACGTCAAAGTTGTGCTGTTGGAGTATCATGCTCCACCTCAGTAACCGGCCACTTTTAGGCGACATGTTATTTAACCAGGTTAGAGGACAGTGGTCCGTTTCAACCACAAACCTCGAACCGGAGACATAACAAGCTAGCTTTTGAACGGCCCACACGAGGCAAGCGCATTCCTTTTCAGAGGTACTGTACGCCTCTTCCCTGCCGCTGAGTTTTCGACTTAAATACAAAACTGGCCTTTCGTTACCAGCACTGTCCTCCTGGCACAATACCGCTCCCATGCCGCGATCACTCGCGTCGCATTGAATCACAAATCTCTTAGAGAAATTGGGTGCCATGAGAACAGGCTTTTCGCTTAGGGCCTGTTTTAGCTGGCAAAACGCTGTCTCCTTTTCTGAGTCCCATACTACTTTAACCGGCTCGGACTTTCGAAGCGCGTCAGTGAGAGGGCTGGCAATGCTAGAGTAATTTTGCACGTAATGCTGATAGTATCCAGCCAGGCCCAAGAATGCCCTTATCTCTGATTTTGTGGTTGGTCGTGGATAGTTCACGACAGCGGCTACCTTAATTTCTGAAGGTCTACGCCGGCCACGCCCCACAACGTGCCCCAGGTAAGACACCTCGCCACACCTTAGGTGACATTTAGTAGGTTTCACGGTAAGGCCAGCCTTTCTCAACCTGTTCAGCACGACGCGTAGATGCTCGACATGTTCTTCCCAGTTGTTGGAGAAGATGGCGACATCGTCAATATACGGCAGAGCGAACTCGGAGAGGCCCTTAAGAACGCGGTCCATTAAGCCTGAAAAACAAAAGGGTGCATTTTTCAATCCAAAGCTCAGCTTAAGTGGGCGATACGTTCCAAATGGAGAAACAAATGTGGCATAGCGGCTGGCACGCTCGGTAAGGGGGACTTGCCAATACCCTCGCACGAGGTCTAACGTGGAAATATAGCTGGACTGTGACACAGTTTCCACCCTCTCCTCTAGGTTTGGTATCGGGTAAGTTTGGTCTCGAGTTATTGCGTTAAGACGCCGGTAATCGATGCTTGGCCTCGGATCTTTTCCTGGCACCTGAACCAATATTAGAGGGGATGTATAGTCACTCTCGCCCGGTACTATGACTCCCAACTCCAGCATTTTATCGATCTCCTCTTTCATGATCTGCTTTTGCACGGGGGAAGAACGATACGGCTTGCTACGGATTGGCTCCTCACAAGTTAGCTCGATATCGTGCTCGATCACCGTCGTGTTTCCGGGACGGTCCGAAAACACGTCTTGAAACTCGGAAACAATCCTTCTCAGGTCCTCCTTCTGGACTTCACTTAACCTAGGCTCTAGGTTCAACTGCTCCAGGAGTACCTCCGATCCCCTTTCGATTACATCACTAGAATTCAAAATTTCTTCTCCCTCTTCCTCTGCAGCATTCAACAGCAGATTTACGACCGCTTGGCGTTGAACGTATGGTTTCATCAAGTTACTGTGGTAAATTTTGTTCGGCCGCCTTCCTAATTTCACTTCATAATTGGTATCAGAAAGCTTCGATATTACTTTGGCAGGCCCTTCCCAATGAACCTCAAGCTTGTTCTTTTTGGACGGCCGCAGCAGCATTACTTGACTACTAACTTCAAATGTGCGCTTCTTCGCCGATTTGTCGTAGTACTCCTTCGACAATACTTGTGCAGCCTTCATGTGGCTTTCCACAAGATCTTTCGTTTTTCCAAGCCTCTGAAGGAGGTCTAGAACATACGCAACTACATTAGGGTCCTCATCGAATCCCTCCCAGGACTCGCGTAGCATTTGCAATGGTGTTCTCAAACTCCTGCCATACACAAGCTCTGCAGGGCTAAAACCAGTGCTCTCATGAGGAGCTGATCTTAAAGCGAACATAGCGGGAGGAATACACGCTTCCCAGTCGCATTTGTGCTCGTAGCAGAGAGCTCTCAGTATCCGTTTCAGAACGGAATGCATACGCTCTACCGGATTAGATTGCGGGTGATGGATCGAGCTGTGCACTACTTTTATTCCACATTTATCCATAAAGGTAGAGGTAAGGCAGCTGGTGAAGACACTACCATTGTCGCATTGGATTTCAGAAGGAAATCCGACGCGTGCAAATATGGATAGCAGTGCATCCACGACATGAGGGGAATTGAGCTCCTTAAGGGGTATCGCTTCCGGAAATTTTGTGGCTACACAGAGAGCCGTCAGGATGTACCGACAACCTCTCCTTGACTCTGGCAATGGCCCGACTATATCAATTACTAGGCGTCGAAAAGGTTCTGTGATAATCGGCACAAGCTTCATGGGTGCCTTCCACTTGTCCGTGGATTTCCCCGCTCTCTGACAAGTGTCGCATGAGCGCACAAAGTCTTCGATATCCTTCCAGCAGTTCGGCCAATAAAACTGAAGGGAAACTCTAGCCTTGCTCTTTTTTATGCCGAGATGCCCTGCCCATGCGTTTTCATGCGCCAGTTCCAATAGTTGGCGACGATACTTTTGTGGCACTAAGAGCTGCTCATACTTGCGACCTTGCGCATTTGTGTAGCTCCGATACAAAAGCCCTGCTTTCTCAAAAAAAGAAACATTCTTTTTCTTTTTTCCTAAGTTTACGCTTTCCATTAGCGCTTTAATCGAGAGGTCCTCACGCTGCTCTCGAATGAGCGTTTCTCGATCAACCCTCGACAGCTCACTCCAACTTTCTGCTACAGGCGAGAGCGTTGCAGCCCTCTCGCTCTGATCCAATGACGCCATGTCGTCTCCCTTTTCTACGGAAACCGCGCCGGCCGGTTCGGCGACGGGCCGCTCGCGCGACTGCGCACATGACTCACGCGGAAAATTTCCTCTCTGAGGTTCCGTCGACCCGCCGACAAGGTCACTTGAGAGTTCACCGCTTTGAACAAGGTCAAGCTCTTGCGAGAGCTTCCGCGCTTGCGATCGCGTGAGGGCCATGTACGCTAAGTTGGGAAAGAACGATTTACCCTGCTCTTTGAGAAGCTGCTCTGAGTTGTTGGAGAAGAGATAAGGAAAACGATCGGGAAGCGCGGCAGACACAGCCGCTTCGGTGCAAAGCTTACCGAACGGGCCTTCAATGACAACCGTGGCGATTGGTAAGCAAGCACTCTGCTCCTCGGCGACTTGCCTGATCCACGCGCATTCTCCGGTAAAGTCATCCGGAGACACCAATGAAGGATGGACAACATCCATGGTTGCCGCGGAGTCTCTAAGTGCTCGACACGCTTTCCCATTCACACTAATTTCTTGGATATACGGCTCCAACAACCGCATGTTCTTTTCCGATTCTCTAATTGTTCCAAAAGCAAACTTTTGCTTACAGTTTATCGCGATGTGCCCTTCCTTTTTGCAGTTGTAGCAGATTAGTGGCTTCCGTGATTCAAACGCCCGTGTGGTATCAGTGCGTTGTTTAGAAACCTCACTCGATTTTTCCGCTTCTGTTTTTCCTTCCTCTACAGTGTCCTTCGTAAGAGACGGGTCCTTTTTGAAATTACGGTGCGGATCGGGTTTCCGTTGATCAGGTTTCCTTGAAAAGCCCTCTTTCCTTTCATCCTTTTCAACGCGCACTGCCCTGCTATGCAACTTTCGGCGAGTATAATACTCCTCAGCTAACTCAGCTGCCTTGTTTAACTGTACTTCCCCAAGTCTGTCCTGCAGCCAAAGTTTGACATCCTCCTCGATGCAGCGGTAGAATTGCTCCAATGCCACGCATTCCACCACTTTATCGCGGTCGTCATAAACACCTTCGCCCTTGAGCCATTCAATCAAATCGGCTTTAAGACGAAACGCGAAGTCAACGTGTGACTCATTCCCCTTTTTAGCATACCGAAACCTTTGCCTGAAAGCCTCGGGTGACAACTTATAACGTCTCAAGAGCACTTCCTTAACCTCGTCATAGCTCTCAAACGCTTCCCTCGATAAGCAAGTTATCGCGTCGGACACTTCGCCGGGAAGAAGAGCTAGCAGGTTCCGCGCCCAAAGAGACCGCTCCAAAGCGTTTCGCTCACAGACGTGTTCAAACTTGACGAGATATTTCGCCATGTCCTCGCCTACTACGAACGGTGGCAATTGGTCCCTGATTCTAAAACCGCTGACCTGAACTGTTGGAGAAGCTACGCTAGGCGCCTGCGAACACTGTAGGATTGCCAATTCTAGTCGTTTCATCTCAAGGCGCTCCTGTCTCTCGGCCTCCTCGCGCTCGCGACGTTCACGCCTTTCAGCTTCCTCACGTTCGCGAGCTTCGCGCCTTTCAGCTTCTTCGCGAGCTTCGCGCCTTTCAGCTTCTTCGCGAGCTTCGCGCCTTTCAGCTTCTTCGCGACGTGCTTTAATATCCACCCAGGCCTCATCGACTTCCTCAGCCGACACTCCCTCATCCTTCATGATCTCAAGGATCGCTTGCTTTCGTTTCGCACGGCCTAAAGTAATGCCGAGTTCCTCACAAATTTCGATGAGTTCCTTCACTTTAAGGTTCTCCATCGTTCACACTAGCCTCTTGCTGTTTGCCCCTGTTAACAATTTACTTGCCGTACCCACTGTAAGCCTACTAGCAAGACGCGCAAGCAATTTTTCACACTCCCGTGTTTACCCCCTCCGCATTAACTTTGGTTTCAAAGCACTTCGACTTTGCTTGAAACGATCAAAGCTCACTACAATGCTTCACACAGCCCTTCTCTAAACTACTACAACCTGAGCTAGAGTAGTCTGGTGAACTGAGGGGAAAACATCAGGCACTCACCGCATCGATGTCGCTGACGCCGGCCGATCCCGCAGCTGCCAACCACTGTTGCGTAGAGTAGGTTTATCAGCTCGCGACTGCTTCTGCGCAGAGCTGATAAGACGAGCGGACGAGACGACGGTGAGTTAAACAAGGTTTATGTACAGCATATATACAGAGGCGTTACAATTTCGGCACTGGGGCCGACAGAGACTCGAAGAGCCGAGCTCTCCTCTCTAACACATAGGTCAGCCCTTCGCCTAAGACCGCTGATCGCGACACGCCGCAGGGCTTCTTTTATTTGCACCGGGTCCAACCAAAATGTCCAATCAGAAGCGCCGCTGGTCGTCAGGGCAGATTCCTCCAATGGGGGGTCGCCGCGCCATGCGTCAGACCACCAGACACGAGAACGCCGGCTCGCTGTCACGTGCGCAGATGACTCAATGCACGTGGGCCAGGGAGGCGCCGCGCGTGTTCACTCCGTCGAGTTGATCGCGCCAGGCGGACTGCGGGCAGGCCTTGACCCAGATTGCCTTTTTCAGAGGCACGGCCGTTTGACGAGGACTCGCTGGCATAACAACGCGTACCATACAATGCAGGATGAACGCAGGGAACGCAGGGTGGCGCATGGGATTCTTTAATAGTTGATATAGAAAACAAAACCCACGCTGTCGGTCGTGGTTGCGTGCTGCTTGTACATACACGAACGGTGCGACGTGCTCGCAACTCACACATTGCGGCGTTCGTCCTTACATTCACTATAGCGTTCATCGAAAGTGCCATTCCCGTATCTGTTGGTTCGATAATCGAAAAAAATTGGCTGATCCCACGTACAGTGGGAATCGATGATATGCGAAGCATGAATGAGCAATGTTCATATGTCACTTTAAAATCGGGACAACGTTACGAGGTGGATGTAAATGACGCCGTACATGATTTTCTTGTCATGATTATCATGTTTTGATGTTTCGTTTACCTTCGTCATCTATTCACGTCACGTGATACCAAATTTATAATATGTGGATCTAGCGAAACGACCGCGAGCACGCTATGAGCGTGGTATGTTGTCATGTTCTTACGTGACACGCGTGTCAGGGTTATCATGTTTGCACCAGTCATATACTTTCGTCATCCATTGACATAACGTAATACCAAATTTGGTATATGTGGAGCAAGCAAAACTGCCGCGAGCGCCTCATGAATGACCCAATGTACTCCAATGTAGCGTTGACGCGCACGCACGCTGGGCACAGCAACGCTACGCTAGCAAAACGCGAGACTCCATAGTCTGTCGCCAGGCACGACCAGCTTCCGTCGTTGCACCCCGACGGCAACCGGCGCGAAATGCGACATGCTGCATTTCGTGCCGATGCCATAGAGTAACATTACTCTATACCGATGCGTTACCCCGACAACTTTGCGTCTTCCTCTTTTCCTGACGGAGAGACGCCGGACGCTCTGAAACGCGCATGCATCAAAGCAACGCAGCGCGGCGCGCGCCTGCGAGTATATGGCAGGACAGGCGCCTGGCGTGGGAACGCCGGCGTGACGCGACGAAATGAACGCCGACGAGCACGGGCTCCGCGTCATGTCAAAATGTATTGGTGCCTTGACGGTGGCATGTAGTCATGTTCGCACATGACACGCATCTCATGATTATTATGTTTGCACCAGTCACATACCATCGTCATCCATTGGTGTCACGGAATACCAAATTTGGCATATGTGAAGCTATAGCGAAACGGCAGCGAGCGCATCATGAGTGTGGCATGTAGCCATGTTGTTATATGACACGCATGTCGTAATTATCATGTTTGGATGTGTCATTTACCTATGTCGTCCGTTCGCGTCGCGTAATACCGAGTTTGGTACATGTGAAGCTGACGAAACGGATGCGAGCGCATCATGAGCGTATAGCATATGTGGTCATGTTATTACACGATACGCATCTCATGTTTGTCATGTTTGCATCATTATCATACCTTCGTCATCCATTCACGTCCTGTAATACCAAATTTATTATAAGTGAAGCTAGCGAAACGGCCGCCAGCGCATCATGAGCGTGGCATGTATCCTACAGCCATGTTGTTACATGACAAGCATGTCATGTATATCATGTTTGCACCAGTCAGATACCTTCGACATCCATTCACGTACCGTAATAAGGAATTTGATACATGTGACGCTAGCGAAACGGCCGCGAGCGCATCATGAGTGTGGCGTGTAGCCATGTTGTTACATGACACGCATGTCATGATTTTCATGTTAGGGTTGATATGCGATATGCGTGGATTTTTTCGAAGGTGTGAACAGGTTTTAGCGGGACGGCTCAGTGCTCTCCCATAGTTGAGTACGAAGTACTCGAAATCGTTGAACATCTTTTCTATCCCCCCCCCCCTCCCAGATATCTAAGCATTCTACCACTCGAATGAATTAATGAATGAAACTGGCGCACCATTTAAAGCATGACAACATCGATAATGACAATAAGAGTCGTAATAATGTAAGGGCCTAACATGACGTTGGCAACGATAGGGCGGCGTTCCTGGACAAAGGTAAAACTGTATAGTGGCATGTTATAGCCTCCTTATCTTTCTTCAGATTATATTACTGCAATATAGTAATGGTTGGCGAAAAAATCACGTCGAACGTCTTCTTCTTTATATTACTATCGCTTACTTCGACGATGTGACCATCGGTATAAGCGACTACATACACAAACTAAGGCGTTTTGGCAACATACTCATGTGGGGCCTGACGATTGTGCCTACGAAGCTCGCCCATACTCGTGTGGCCTGATATGATGGTGGGAGCGGCCTCCATGAAATGATTCTGAAGGTTCATTTACTCGAAGCCAGGTAAAATCGGAACTCATCGTGATATTCAGTGCAAATATGCCCCCTCTATGGGGACACACGCAGTTACCGAGCAAGAAAACTCCGAGAGCACCTACGTAAAGATCATCGCGTTATTTAGGCACGGTTTCGATAAACCTAAAGCGAAACGGTAGCACGGCCCACGTGATGGATTCACCTGTACAACGAAATTATGTCCTTGCACAGTATGGTCCAAACCAGAATGGTACATAACAATAATATACTGAGGTTTTACGCCTGAAAAACCACAATACAATTACAAGACACGCCGTAGTGAAGGGCTCCGGAAATTTTGACCATCTAATGTTTTTTTTACATGTACTTACATGGTACAGTACACGGGCCTATCTTCTCTTTGCTTTTCTCTCCTCTTTATACTCTCCTTTGCCATTCTCCTAGCGTAGGGTAGCAAACTGGGCGTGTGCCTGGTTAACTTCCCTGCCTTCTCTCTTTTTCCTCCTCCTACTCGGGCCTCAGCCTCCAGCATTCCACCTCCATGCGAAGAGCGAACCGCTTTGGCCTGGATCGGATCCACGGCCTTGTTGGGTCAGCACCGTAGTCACTCAGGCGGATCAAACCAGAATGGTATTGGAACTACCACCCGGAAGGAGAAACATGCACTGCGCTCCATGACAACAGAATAAACAGAATACTTCATTACCAACTCCTCGAACAGCGTCGCGCTGCTCATACTGGACAGAGTGCGCTCGAAGATAAAGCGTTTCTACCCAGATAACAAGATATTGGTTTAACAATAGTTAAAGTTTCGTTGATTTCAACCAAGAAAATACGTCTCCCAGAATAATACATCAAGGTCTGAAACGTTTTCTGTTTTATGTTTACGAGATTTGCGTCTAAAACCAGTGACACGAGGATGGATTTATATGGTAGACTGTTTCAATGCTGGAGGAGTTACCAACACCATATCTTAACTATTTTGATATTGCTGCCTATGGATTGCTCTTCCATAGTAGAACACCAAGTGCTCTAAATCGTTAACAACTTTTTTCTAAACAGTCTAAGGCTACTTATTCCTGATATTTGGCTGGGACGGCATTGAGCTCTCCTTTAGTAGAGTACCAAGTACTCTAAATTGTTAAACACTTTTTACAGGTAAGTAATGAGTACTCGGAATCGCTAAACACTTTTTTCTAAAGACAAGCTTCCAGCGTCAACTATTACTGTGGCCTCATCATGTGTGAGGCCCAAGTGACGGTTTTCAGCTTCCCCACAGTAGAGTATATCAACAACTACAAATCACTACGCATTTCTAAACACACTCGTCCTTTATATCTATGGTCTGCGCGTGTCAGTCCTGCGGGATAGCCGTGGTCATACAGCGGTTAGTACCTTGCGCGTGTCAAACTTTGCCTGGGATGAATATCTGCTCTCCAACAGTAGAGTACCAAGTACCCTGAATCGTCAATTTTCGTTCACGTGGTCTCATCAAGTGTCAGGCCCAAAAGCGGCTTTATGCTCTCTCATATAGAGTACCATGTACTCTAAGTCGTTAACTACTTCTCCTAAACAAACAATGCCATCGTGCAATGTTGAATTGTTGACGTGGCTGTCTATGATGTAATTTATTTTCTAAACAAGGGCAGTTCAGGGGACCACTAATCCCATGCCCATGGATGAGAGTACTTATAGTGCTCTGATTCATTTCCGTTAGGTTCTAAACACAACCGCCGAAGAAAGGGAAAAAATTCGCAGCATTGATATGCATCAAATGATGATAAGTGGGCCGAAGCATCCATGCGTCTATCTGCCTGTCTGTCTGTTCGTACATTTGTCCATCTGTCCATCCAATGCTTCGGCCATTGTCCATCCAACGCTTCGGCCCACCCATCATCATTTACTCCCTGGAAATGCTGTGAATTTCTTATTATACGAAATTCACTAACGACGTCTAGTCTTATTATTTCCGAGAACATATACACACAACGCCATCTAGTGAGCAATTCTTAAAACTAAGTAGAAGTGGCTACTACTACATACAGCTACGATGGAACGACCCCCCCCCCCCCCCCTAAGGAGCTTCTCCCCTAAATGATGGAAGTGAGCACGCCTAGCGTCAACGAGATAAACTCCTCGTGTTCGTGTCACAATGAGACATCATGCTCAGATATCACAATGAGATATCCCAATGAGATGTTTCAATTTAATTTTTTCTGGGCTCATGAGAGAGAAAAACGTCAGGGCATATCCACGAGGTGAATGATAACGAGTGGGGCGAAGCGGACGGACGTACGGATGGATGGCTCACGGAGAGGCAGACGAACATAGATGGACGGACGCACGAATGGACGCATGGACGGGCGGATGGATGCGCGGAAGCACGGAATGACTGATGCAGGAACGCACGCATGGGCGCACGGACCGACATACGAACGGATGGACGCACGGGTGGACGCACAGACGAACGGGTGGCGGACGGACCCACGGACGGACCCACGAACGGACACCTATCCCCACTCAGTATCATTCCCTCTATGGATATGCTGTGACATCGTTTTTATAGACGTGCAACGCATTGCCATTGGCTACTACGACTACGATGACTGCGATTGATATGATATGTGGGGTTTAACGTCCCAAAACCACCATGATTGTGAGAGACGCCGTAGTAAAAGGCTTCGGAAATTTTGACTAGCTCGGGTACTACGGGTGGCTACGACAGACGCAGCTAGAGTTTCTGTATATGCTACCTTAAGGTAGCATATACGGTAACTTCAGACGCAGCGCAGCTGCACCCCAGCGCCATCTAGTGATCAATTCTAGTACTAGAGTGCCTCCAACGCCATCTAGGGAACACTTATAGAAGTAGAGGTGGCTAAGACACCGGACGCGCTACTAACCCACACCCTAATGAGCTTTGCCTCTAAAAAGACAAACAAGCGCGTGCTATGAACGTCAACAAACCAACTTCTCCCGACGTAGCTCCCTTACTGTTGACACAATTCCGAGCATGCTCCACTTACAATTTTCGCGGTTGTGCTTCAGTATTGTGACGTTGCTCTCCCTCCTAGATTTTAGGGGCGAAGCTCCTTATGGTGTGGGTCGTTCCCTCGTTGTATTAGTATGTTGTAGTAGTAGCCACTTTTAGCTAGTTTTAAGAATTGCTCACTAGATAGCGTTGTGTGTATATGTCCTTGGAAATAATATTACTAGACAGTGTTAGTGGTTTTCGTATAATAAGAAATTCATAGCATATCCACGGAGTGAATAATAATGAGTGCGGTGAAGCATTCGTCCGTCCATTTGATGCGTGTTTTAGTGTGATAGGAACAGACAGACAGACAGACAGACAGACAGACAGACAGACAGACAGACAGACAGACAGACAGATGGACGGATGGATGGATGGGTGTACAGACAGACAGACAGACAGACAGACAGACAGACAGACAGACAGACAGACAGACAGACAGACAGACAGACATACAGACAGACAGACAGATGGACACAGACAGGCAGACAGATGGACACAGACAGACAGACATACAGACAGACAAAGCCAGATGGACGAACGGACGAACGGACGGACGGACGGACGGACGGACGGACAGACAGACAGACAGACAGATGGACGGATGGATGGATGGGTGTACAGACAGACAGACAGACAGATGGACACAGACAGACAGACAGACAAAGCCAGATAGACGGACGGACGAACGGACGGACGGATGGACGAACGAACGGGCGGACAGACAGACAGACAGACAGACAGACAGACAGACAGACAGACAGACAGACAGACAGACAGATGGACGGATGGATGGATGGGTGTACAGACAGACAGACAGACAGATGGACAGACAGACAGACAGGCAGACATACAGACAGACAGACAGACAGACAGACAAAGCCAGATGGATGGACGGACGGACGGACGGACATACAGACAGACAGACAGACAGATGGACGGATGGATGGATGGGTGTACAGACAGACAGACAGACAGATGGACACAGACAGACAGACAGACAGACAGACAGACAGACAGACAGACAAAGCCAGATGGACGGACGAACGAACGGACGGACGGATGGACGGACGGACGGACGGACAAACAGACAGACAGACAGACGGATGGATGGATGGGTGTACACACAGACAGACAGATGGACAGACAGACAGACAGACAGACAGAGCAAGATGGACGGACGGACGGACGGATGGACGGACGGACGGACGGACAGATGGACGGATGGGTGTACAGACAGACAGACAGACAGACAGACAGACAGACAGACAGACAGATGGACAGACAGACAGACAGACAAAGCCAGATGGACGGACGGACGAACGGACGGACGGACAGATAGACAGACAGATGTACAGATAGACACAGACGGACGGACGAATGGATGGATGGATGTATGGATGGCCGGACAGACAGACAGACAGACAGACAGACAGACAGACAGACAAAGCCAGATGGACGGACGAACGGACGGATGGATGGATGGATGGATGGATGGACGGACGGACGGATGGATGGATGGATGGATGGACGGACAGACAGCCAGATGGACAGAGACAGACAGACAGACAGACAGACAGACAGACAGACAGACAAAGCCAGGTGGACCGACGGACGAACGGACGGACGGACTGATGGATGGATGGATGGATGGATGGATGGACGGACGGACGGATGGACGGACAGGCAGGTGCACGGACAGTTGGATGGACGCTTGTCCCCACTTATCATCATTCACTCCGTCCATGGTTATGCTGGGAATTTTTTTCCCTCCATGATGAAAACGATCATGTTAACCAGTGTTATAAGATCTTCATAAAAGTCCGTGTGCGACGGAATTGTACAGGTATCCTGTTGAAACTCTGTCACGGTTCCATACATTCTAAGCACAGCATGTGAAATTGGGAGTGTTATATTTTCAGCATAATTTGAGGACAACTTTATAAAGCTGTCGCATTGCAGAATACTAGTTAGTACCTTACATTACCTACCATTTGTTCTAAATACCACGCAAACGTATGTAGTAAGGTCCCATGCCGCGAAGTCGATTTATGGAGCAGTGTCCAGGGTTACCATCCTCGCGAGTGCCAGACACCATCTTATCGCTTCTGCTATTGCTAATACGCATGCCCCTGTTGGAATCGTTGCACAAGTGCAAAAACCGAGTATATAAACATGTGCAAGTTTTTGCAACATTCACACATATATTTAGCGTCATTTCCTAACGTGTCGCTCAATAAAAAAAAACTACAAAACGGTTTCTTTTCCTCCACATGCTTCACATACCGTCGATTCGGTACGTGAGAATCGCCAATTTTTTTTTTTTCCCTCTAAACACCCATGTTTAGGTGAATCTTGCGACATTTTTCTTCAACTTTCTGCGCATATGCTGCGAGACAGCTTGACGCTTTCCCCCAGAATGAATGCTTCCTTAAAGTTGTTAACATTTTCCTGAACACACAAATTCCGGGTCGCAGACGCTCCACCTTTTGTTCAGCAAGAATATATCATCATGCGGTTGAACCGTAGCACGACACATTGTATACTCTAAGTAGTTTTTTCCAACGCATCTTCCGTTTCTTTGTAATCTTCATTCCGCTTTTTATATTGCGTGAGACAGCTTACCACTTTACTACAGTGGAGTACATATTACTCTGTTACCACCAATCAATGCTTCGTTTTTCACGACACGGTCTCGCAAAAGCGTTGGACGTTACGGGAATGAGGGTATACGTAATTGGCTCAGGAGTTCATACAATCTCTCTCTCTTCAATTTGAACGGCAGTATCCACGCCACACTGCAGATACAGCTTGTCCCTGACTAGAGCTCACATCCTTTGTACTCTGCTCGCATGCAAGTACTTTTAGAGTAGATTACTCGCTGCCTGAACAGGCCAGAACATCGTGTGTTCACAGTTTATACAGCGACGGCACGCGCATGCATGCCCTGGATGCGCTGCAGTACATAGCGACGCTTGTCCCTCGCGTCATCGTCTATAAAGCAGGCTTCGTTTTTGGCTCGTTAGGCCTCTCAAAGCGGGCTCGTCCCATAAGTTCCGTGATCTCTCGTACAACACGAAATCTCAATTAGTGCGCTTGGACAACAGTCTCGCAAAGCGGTGGGAAAGGGGGTTCTGTTCGGTCGAGGCGGCGCACAAACACGTGCGATGTACGTGTGTGCGTCTACACGACGTATCAGAAAAAAAAAGTAGCTGTTCCTCCCTCGGGTGTTATAGACTGTTAGAGACTAGGCCATGTGGTATATCTGTCACGCCTTTGCGCCGTGATCCATTTATTTCTCCCTTTATACTGTGTACTCCCAGAATGTTCCAACGTTTTCTTTCCTTCGTTCGGCGGCTCGCTGCTCTTCCACGTTAAACAAAAAAAGAGAGAGAAATAACTAAATTGTAGTTTCTCGTAATGAGTAAAATAAAAATACAGAAAGAAAACAGACTGTGCGTTGTATGTAGTACTCGGCTGAGTGGTCCGGCTAATAGAGATTGATATGAGCTGCGCTTCCATTAATTGCCGAGCTCCCAGCCAACGCGGCCCTGCTTCGGCGCTTAACGACGCAGTAACAAATACTGATGTTGCCTCTTGCACGGAGGAAGTTTAATTTACCCCGATAATACCGGTCGCTAAGTATATACAGCCGCTTGTGGGTCGACAAACGGTCGACGATTTAGGCCTCGTAATTCCCCACGCGTGGTCCGCTTTCTTTTTTTTTCGTTTCTTTGTTTGCGTTTTTATCATTGTTTCGTTTCGTCGGAGAGAGAGCGGCCGTGTTGGGCGTCCATCTGCGGCTCCCATATATATACATATCTGTCGTATTCGTGAAGGAGGTATTGTCCAAATACATAAGCGAAAGATTGTATAAGAAGTCTTTATACTCGTTTTATGGTTATTCCGGACGCATCATAGAACTGCGAAGGACTAGCTCTTTTCGTCTGTCAGTTGTTCTAAACAGGAAGCGTGCCTACTTGACTCTATAATTAGGAGCACTACCGAAAGAGAAACAAAGGGGTGTTTCAGTTAGCCCTGACGTGAAACCTGCAGGGTCCAAGCATGCAGTGTGCGCCGGTGTTTCCCCACAGCAAAATCTTTACTCTTTAAGCCCGTTGCTGCTCCGCAAACGCACCCGCACTTGTCAGACGTTTCGTAACGCAGCGTATTAAATACATGACTCTACCATAGAGATTCTCTCTTGTGTCTCAGGTTTTAGATAAGAAACATGAGCGCCTATAGGTAAGTTTTGTCAGAACTTCTCATGCTTCTTTTATGTTAAACACGATGTTTTAGGCAGTAACGGCTAACCTTTAACTAATAATATGCACAGTATGAACCAGTTGCGAGTATAGTGGGATCTACCCAATTTGGCGGCTCATTCACGTTTATAATGCACAAAGCCGACAAGTCAAAAGCCTAAGGCGCTTCACCCATAAAAATATTTATACAAAGGGTAGCCACTGGTTTAAAGGGCCACTTACCAGGCTTGACAATTTTGAGCTAACAAGCGCAATGCGTAGATTAGTCGTTTACGATCCTGCCTGCTAAAATTTGCAACGCTACGCGCCGTGCAAATGGGTCAAATTTCACGATGAACGCTGCTCCCCCTTCCTTTTGCGGGCGCGCACAAGAGAATGAGGGCGTGACGTGCGCGTATGAATGACCCTACGTATACACGGCAATGAAGTGACGTTGGTCATCTACGTAGACAACTCTGCTCTGACGTTGTCAACAGTATACCACGGGACATGGCTTCAATTATTTAACGTAGTCAGCGTTTATGTATTTTATTGCTTGAATAGAAATTCGAATAAAACCAGATAAATATTGAGACGCAATCAGGAAATGTCCACGTCTTCCTTTCATTTTTTTTGGTGAATTGCAACGGGATGAGGGGCTAATGTGCCAGCGTTTCGCATGCGTTCATGTCCCCGCGGTCAGCGCATTGAGCAGACGACCACCGTAGAACGCTCCTACGCGTTCGCGCACTCATTGTGCTCACGTGAAATACCGCGTCTAAGCCAGCGTTCCCAAACCATCCCGCAGAAACAGCCAGTACGCATCAAAACAACGCTGGTCAAAATAAATAAATAAATAAATAAATAAATAAATAAATAAATAAATAAATAAATAAATAAATAAATAAATAAACGCCGCTCGAGTGCGCGGGGGTTGGGCTTTTTCGGGCACGTCATGCGCACGTGACCTCTTGGTCGGATGTCGGAGAGGGTAGGGAAGAAAGTTGGCTTGCGAAGGCTACGTGGAGGAGCGGCAAGGGTTTCGAGCTCACCTCCCCTCACTCTCGTTTCGTGCCACTTCAAAAAAGTTTTCCCAGCTCGTAATGAACCGATTCAAAAAAATTCTTGTGGCAAAATGTTCCTAATCGGACACCCAACAAGTTCCATGGTCTAACTAAAATTGGTATGGGACCTGGTGAGTGGCCCTTTAAACCTCCCAAAATTAGAGCTACGTGACACAAGTGTACAGATATACCCCCAGGAAATTTAATTGAGAAACGTGAGCCGTTCGTGGAGTTTGATAGAAGATATTACGCACGCGTAATTGACGAGGCCCGCGATTGGCTCTCACTACACGTTGACACATTTAGTTTATGAATATTAATAATCAGACCCATCTCCAACTTCAAAGTTCATTTTTGTTTCTCAATTGTTGCTAGCTGTAATTAGTTCTTTTTTTTTTGTTCCCTGATGTCCCGATGTTCTGAATGTCAACCACGAATATGACTAGATCGAAAAAAAAATGCAGCGACAATTTTTCTATGTGTCTCAACCTGTCCAATATCTCACGCGTTCCGGTTCTGCTACCAAAAGGAAACGCCTCAATGCTGAACGCATACAGAAGTTACCAATACTGCATGGCCATATAGGTAATTTGGCCACTTGTAAACAAGCAAATAAAAGCACCGGTTGTTCGTGACATAGTTTTCAGCGAAAACGTCACGTCCCTTTCCACGCTAAGTAAATATACTAAGTAAATTGTGACACTGCGTGTCAGAAGTTTTTTTTTCTAGGGTGTTTTTTTTTCTTTTGTGTGTGTGTGTGTGTGTGTGTGTGTGTGTGTGTGTGCGTGTGTGGAAAGTGACACTGTAAAGTAATGACGCCAGAAGACGTCAAAACGTCCGAGAGTGTAAAAAAAAAACAAAGAAACAAAAAACAAGCAAAGCCTATTAATAAACATTATACATGCACGTGCACTATGCGTGGTGACGAGGGCAGAAACCGACAGACATCCGAAATGAAAGTGGTTACACATAAGCATCACCACAGGCATGTACACGACGTCCGCCTGCTGCTGTATTTTAGAAGGAGCACAGCGCACGCATATGTGTGCGTGCCGCGGGAGAGTTCGAAGAGGTGTCGTTCATCGTCAAAAGACGCGTGCACAGCGGCAAGGCCGGGGGCCTCTTAAAAATGCATCGACGTTACGGCCATGGACTCATCCAGGCTCTTTCTCCAGCGTCAATGTACTCTTATTCTATTACTCTCTTTCGCTTTAACCTTGCAACCTTCCTGCGAAGCTCTTTCTGCATTGTCATTCGCTATCTTATTTAGTGTTTTTTTTTAATGTTCTTTCAGCTCTCGCTTTTTACGAGCATAGCCGTCAGCGTCAGGGACGGCGACGGAGTGTCAGGCTGCGTCGCCGAAGGACACGTCGTCCCACTACTGCGCATGCGTCCACCCCGTTTGCTGTTCGTGTACTGCCTGCACGTGGGGGACAGTCGGACGCGTACTCCCATCCAGCTCGCAAGGCAGGCGAGCGCTTGTCACTCAAGCGAGCGAGAGACATGTTCGTGTGCGTGTACTGTAGCGACCGTGTCCGTGCGTGTGTGCGTGTGTGGCAGCACATCGCGTGTACATGCGTACACCTGCCTCTCACTTTCGTTGTCCCTGCACGCTGTTCCATTGCGCGCGCATATATATATCCACCTTAAGAAATGCTGGCGCGTGCGCGACAAGGACCCCCCTCCGTGATGCTGCGCGTGGTGCCGTGGACGTTTGCACATGTGGTCCGGACCGCCCGCGCGACGCACCGCGGGATGTATGTAGGCGTATAGGTATACCGTACTTGCTCGAATTCAGGCCGGTCTCGCTTAAAACTGACTCTCGCCGATTCGATAGGCCGGACGTTTCTTGCAGGGGGCGAAGCTCCTTAAAGCGGCCCCCATTCGTCCCTCGTAGTAGTCGTAGTCGTAGTGAGTAACCAGTCTTACGCTTTCATCTGCAGGGTGGTGCCGGCGGGAGATTTCTCCGGTGCGTTGTTGAACAATAATAAATTTGCAGCGTGCGCGTTAATTATAGGCCGAATTCTCCTGCCTCTCATTACCATTAGCAGTCATTGGCATGTACTTGAGCACTATCTGACAAGAAATGATTGCTACGTTATACTCGCTGGGCGTTACCTCCTTGGTATTAGAAAGGTTTAGCGAGCGTTGGACCGCAGTGCCATGAATACAGTGAACTAGTATATACCATGAATGAACTCGAGGTGGTTAAAGGTGGGAAGTAGACCCGAAGCGCAAGCCGTAAGAAAGTGTGCGTGTGTCACCTCTCGTTTAGTCCTTGGAATGTCCGCTGGAGGGCGGTGCTTCTATATGGGGAATAAATGATGAAAAGATGCGAGATGGTGGTACTTGGAGTGTTGAATAGATGTACGAACGGACACACATACAGATGCATGGACGGACGCACGGATGACTGCACGGACGGATGGACGCATGGACGAACGCAGGGGCGGATGCATGGACGAACGCACGGACGGGCGGATGGACGCATAAACGGTCACACAGACGGACGCATGGATGGACGGAAGCAAGAACGAATGGACGGACGGATGCTTCGCCCCACTCTCCATCATTCACTCCGTGGACATGTTGCCATTTTTTTTAACTGCGCTAACAGCTACAAAAGAAAAGGGCAGAAACTGGATGGCGCACGTCTAGACTTCGCTCCTCTCATGCTCGTTTGTTAGTGCGTGCGTAAAACAACCTTTACGATGGACATAAGGCCGTGGATAGTAATGGGTATACAGTGTTGTCTGTTAGGAATAGCGTTACTGGCTTCATGATAATACAATCATCGAAGGCAAAGAGCGTACTGGCGGCCTACATTTGAATGAACACGGAATATGCTACACGCGAAGTATGCATAATATTTGCGGTAGTGACGCGCGCAGCCCAAAACTGCCGATTTTGAGTAAATAAAGTAACGCAAACATTTACGTAAACGTAGGCGAGAGAGAGTGAGTACACGGTACTCGAAA
The DNA here is from genome assembly GCA_013436015.1 of Rhipicephalus annulatus. NCBI lineage: Eukaryota > Metazoa > Arthropoda > Arachnida > Ixodida > Ixodidae > Rhipicephalus > Rhipicephalus annulatus. Next base: position 12,381 of record WOVY01005893.1, on the reverse strand, counting down.
CCCCACCGTGTCCAAGATTTCGAACACTCAATTGCGCCAATGTCGTTGCGTGCGGTGTGGTCAGCGCGGCAGGGACTGACGCTTTGCGTAGATACTGCAAACGAAGTATGAACCACGGAAAGCGCCTTTGTCGCGACGTATACGCTATGCGTGAAGCAGTGATGTAATTGTGTGCGTCTGGTGAAATCAGCCCTTGTTGTGTCGAAAGCATCATACTCGACTACATTGCGCCACTCAAGCTCATCCTTGTACGTCTCTCCCTTGTTTGTTGTTCTTTACTTCGCGAACGTGCTACGAAAGCCGACCTTTAAACGAATCGCGACGCTATACACAGCTCTCTTACATCACAAGGGAGGATACAACCTTAGAAAAAAAAAAGAATCATTTTTTGGAGCTGGCCGCTTGTCTGCCGCGACCTCTTCTGGTCGTTCAATTTGCAGTGTTTCGTCGAGGGACCGTAATGAGGTCTCTTGTACGTCATTTCTGAAGGAGCTTACGGAAGCTATAGCAAGCACGTTCTGCGAAATAAAAGGGAAACAAAAGAAAGCACCTTTGCTTTCCTTTTCCCTCATTTTCTACCTCTTTTATCCGCCGGTATATATAACTCACATTCAGCTTTTCTCGTTTCATACTTAATCTATGGAAGTGGCGCTGAGTAACGGAGAGAAAAAAAGAAGAATGAAGAGAGAGAGAGAGAAAGCACCATTATGGAGTGTCACGTGATGTTGCCTCCGGCTGCGGAAGGCTACGACCATGTATGACACGGACGGTGATTAAATTTGAGTAGCCGTGGGCAATTTTAACATTGGTCGATATTTATACACACACACACACCCATGCTTAGATTTCGATTCTCTGTTAAATAATATAGATGGTAAAAAATTATTCCAGATAGCGTGTCCTCACGCTTATGTAGTAAAATTTCAGGCATAACGTGCTTTTTTTTATTTACACTGCCTTGAACACTTTTATGGCTTTATTATGAACTGAGGGAAGTACCAATCATTATTCACATGAAAAAAAACAATAAAAACTTTTGTCCCAACAAATACCAGAACATTTGTTGAATCACTTTCATGCAGATCATTAACCGAAGAATGCGTGCTGAACTGTTACCTTTTTTACACCATTATTGGAGTAAGAACAAGCGCGCTGAAGCGCTGTCAACCATGTAGCTCTCCTGAATAAGCTTGTCAACTGTCCTACGTTTTTCGTTTTTCTTTTTTGGCGTGATGTAAGGAGATGTTGGCGCAAAATTCAATTAGGCGACGGCTGTTCCTTATCATTTGGAGTTATCTAACATGAAGCACGTAGGGTTCAAGTCTTTAAGTGTAAGTCCACTGCATATACAATATGAAATAATAGCAACACAATATACAATATTTAGCACGACATCAGATTCCAAAACAACGTATTCAACAATCTCACATATGCGCATGTGCGGTGATGATAATAAACAGAAGAGTAATCGATACATACAGTCAACGGTCCCATAATTGTCAACATAATAGTATACAGGCCCATAAATATGACTGTCATGTTAAAAAAAACGAAAAAGAAGCAGTAATATCGGCCAAGAATGCCACTGTTTAAAAAAAAGAACTTTTAATGCTTTTATTGCACCTTCTTGTAAACTTTTTGTTCGACACGGGCCTGAGAGTTGCCATTAACTGAATGGTCTTCGATCTAAAGCCATCAGGCTCATTTCATGGAGAACTGAATAAGAAAAAAAATGCGCACGCGTTTTCGAAGTTCTCATGACCTAAAATATACGATTTCTTTCCTTCTCCCCCTTCCCATTCCCCCAGCGTAGGGTAGCGAACCGGACATGTGCCTGGTTAACATCCCTGCCTTCTCTCTTGTTCTTCTTGTCCTTCCTTTCTCAATTCCTTTTTTAGTATCCAGGATCAGCATGCACGAAGCAAAGAATGAATTCAGTCACACTATTGTGCAGTAGACGGGGCACAAGCCCAACACTTACAATAATAATACAACAAGCGTGACACAGTGCTAAAACGCAGACAGTCGCCAAGCGCGAGCATCCCTTCAATTGCGGATTGTCTTTCTCACACAAGTATTAGTCACGTTTGGCGAGCTTCGTGCATACATCCGGCAATGAATGACATATATATTACGCATACGCTGCCTTCAAAGAATATTATTCACCGGCAAACCGGCTCTTACCGCTCTCAAAAAAAGCGCCGCCGCGTACATTGGTATGCGCTCCATAGGCCTATCCACACTATCGCGGTGACGGTGCTGCCACCTATAGCCCGATCTTGGGGCGAATAGCTCTGATTCCTGCTCGGCTTCGCGAAACATCCGTAAAGACGTTCTACATACCGGAGCCAAAGACGGCCTCGCAGCAATGTTGCCCCCCACCCCTCCAGGAGCGGTAGTGTTCACCACGGCGGTCGCATCACGGAAGAACCGCGCGGCACTCGGTTAGTCATCCGCGATTGCAATTGCGATCCGCGGCTAAAGTCTCAGTCGAGGTCGCAGTTTATCGGGCCGAGAGACGGGCGTCGCAATCCAGCGAACTCCGCGCTGGGGCAGAGGACATCGAGTGAGGGGGGAACAAACAGAAAGAAAGAACCAGGAACTACGACCTAACGACCAGTTCGTACACGACCGCGTCCTCGCGTATCGTGTCGTCCCTGCGCGCGTGCAGAGCACGTCCACCACGTACAGCGCGGTGTCCCGTCGCTTTAGGTTTGAAAAATGTTTCGCGGCCAGCGCCATGCCGCGGTATATAGCCAAGTCGCGCGCGCCAGCAGTAGTGCTTCTGCCGAGGTCTCCAGCGCATTCCGCGGGACCCGTCACTCGGCTTGGCCCGAGCACAACCGGAATCTCTCGGCTATGAACGCGTCGGTGAAGAGGCCCGGGTGCGCAATTGCGTGTGCGTTATGCGGGTACGCGCATTTGCGCTTTTGTGGGTGGGTTAACGTGAGCGTCCTTGGCGGATGATTTTTACTTTTTGCATCTGGGAAGTAAACTGGCGATCATCATCGTAATAATATTCGTGATCGCCGCATCGACAAGATCAACAATAGCGACAACCTATATCGTGTCCGCTGAATTATGAGGGTCTCTTGATCCCCACTAATCGCTGTTCTGCCATGCTTTGCAACCACGGAACCCTCCTCTTAAGCGTGCAAATGTCACGATTTGCGCCACTCTCATATCTTATTCACCTTCATCGACATCACCTTGCTTTCCTTAGGAATAAATAAAATCTGCAGCAGATCTGAGGCCAAAAAAAAAAAAAACTCGCACAGCCACATGTGGATTATTCGCCTAAGACGACAGGAAGATGATAGCCGTCTTCCTTTTCTTCCAAATAGATGTTCTGATCCCGCCCGCCCCCTTCCGAATGCTTTCTGCACCAAACATGGCTCTGCTTGACTCCAGGATCGAAGGCATTGCAAGCTTCCTGCACCTCACCTGGTTTTGCATGGCCTCCATGATCGGCCCACTTTTTACCAAGCGACGATGTCCTGTGATGACGTCATAAATTTTGGCTTCTGTGACGCCATCATGACGTCATATGTTAACATCATCAAGGAATTTTTTTTATAACTTGTGTTGACGTTGTTGACGGTCAATTATCCCGTTTGATGAGGCATCTAAGACGTCCACATTAATAAATGTCACAGTGGATTGCTGCCAATACAGGTAGATAAACAGGCAGTTCAAGTGAACTATCGGCTTGATTGACATACAAACGAGCTCCTCACAGCACGGATGATTTCTTTCTTTATTAATTTCTTTTTATGCCTTCTTCGTAGACGGTATGCCTTCTTCACACTTCGGTTACACAACCTTTCCGCCGCGCCCGGTGGTCACTCTGCCGTCAACATCCTGGTACCTTCGTAGAAGACGTAGGCCACAACTCTCATGATCCTCATGTTCTTGGCGGTGTAGAGGCGTTCGCGAACGAGCTTGCAGCCGTTCCACTTGTACGGGCAGAAGCACCACACGAGAAAGACCGTCCGCCACAGGTGGTACTGGGGCACGAGGCGGCTCACCAGCGGGCACGTCATGTCGGCCAGGTTGACGAAGCCGAAGAGCATCCAGTACGTGATCCACTTCACGTAGCGCTTGTTCACGTTGCTGTCCACGGCGATGAGCGAGATCGCGGCCGGGTACGGGACGCAGATGACGTTGCTCATGTGGCGCCCGAACACGCCGACCAGGAAGGAGAGGACGAGCAGTAGAAGGAAGACGTACGGCATGAAGTCCCTCCTGATGTTGGACACGACTTCCAGTTCGGCGGTGGACCTGCCCAGGATGGTGTCCGCGTACAGCTGAGACTTGAGGAAGCCGTGGAAGCGTTTTACGGCCTGGAACACGAGGTTCATCTTGGGCGTCCTGGTCTTTGTCGGCGCGTCGTCCGGAGCCGGCTCAGCCTCGATGGCGCCACGCGACGACTCCTCGGATGCGACGTCCGTGTCCGCCTCGGTGTTAGCTCGAGAAAACATCTTCCTTGCTTTTATTTGACACTGATTTTGTTGTGGATTTAAATGTGGTACGTACCCACGAGGAGGTAATACGCGCAAGGCCCGCTTTGGGAACAACATGAATTACTTTCCTTACCGCTAACCCAACATCATGAATCACTGACATAAATTTTGTGCATTAGATAGTGTTTCTTGAAAGGTGAACACGTATATTTTGGAGGTAAGTAAATGACAATACAGAAATACACACGAAGGTATACGTTAATAATGATGGGAAAGGTGTTGACAGTTTCTCTGTAGAGTCAATCGTAAGGACGTTAATATCCTACAAGTTTTTTTTCGAAAGCCTGCCCTCAAACAATCCTAGAGTTTTTTTGTGGGTCCATTACTGCGGTGAGTGGCACGTTATGAATAATCACCCTCACCACGATCATTACCCTCCCCCCATATTATAAACATCAACAATAACAACAGTTCACTCAGTTCGGAACCTGTGCGAAGGAAGTTTCAAAGGCTTAAAAGCAGTCTGAATTTGAAAATAAACATGTTGCTATAGCAGCACTCTATCCTCTCCATCTATCCCTTCCTGTTTCCGCATTTCGCCTCGCGCTACAAAAATTAGGGGTTCCTAAAGCTTCACCTTTAGGAGCTGAACGCGATAGCGACATTCTGTTCCTAATGCGTACCTCGAATGATTGCATGAAACCTTTTCGAATGTGTTATGCACCCACTACGCACATTGCCTTTTGTATAGTGGGGTACCGGCTTTCAACCACAGAGCCATTATGGTAATCACATATTCTGAAGCCCATTGGCTATGGACGCTTGTACCACGTATACTGCAATATTTCATGTTGCACTGTTGTAAAGCATGTATACAGGACGCGTGTGTTTGGGAAGCGTGAAAGCTACTTTCGCAGCATTTCCAACCAGAGGAAAAAGGTCTTTTCATAGTTCTCACAAGCAGAGGCGTGGCCATATGGTAATACATCCGCTTGCCAAGCAAACAACCCGGGTTACATCCCCACTAAGACCCAAACAACCCTAGTTCGGTCCGAGATCTCCGTGATTTGCATCGTTCTTCAATTTTTGATCACGCAATGATGATGATTTTTTTGCTCACAACCAACGCCACCAACGCTGACGCCGATACTGATGCAGATGCCCATGCCGATGCCGTTGCCGGAATTTCTGTGAAACGAGCTCTTTAACGCTATCGCGTTAAAAATTCTTTCAAATGCATCACCAACAAGCCCACTTGCAACTCTTCTTTTAAGGGACGGCCGACGCTGTTCGCAGCCATTTTAAGATGACAATTTCGGAAGAAAAGATGACAAATGGATATATTGCAGAAAGCCGACACTCGTATGCACATAAGAAATTGACCTAGTTTTCAGTGACAAGTCATTGTGTATTTGTTTATGAAAAGTGGTTAACGATTGAGACTACTGAGTACTCTACTATATGGGAGTGCCTAAAGCCGCCCCGTTAGCTAACGACGCAGTTTGTCGTCGGCTAACGGGGAGCTAACGGTACAAACATGTCACAGCTCAACATGAACAACAAAGCCTCGGTGGCGTCAACCAAAGCCTTCTGAAGCAATCACTTCTTAAGCCAAGGAAGTCAATGATATAATCTGAACAATGGCTATCTTCACCGCAGATTTACGCCTGTTGATTGAACGAAGAAGAAACATTTTTTTAAGTACAGAAAGACGCACCCCAGCACGCAGCAGGCGACTGCTACCTTTTCTTCACCCCCACCCCCTTTTTTTTTTAATCACCGCCCTGGCACTCCGCACGAATGAGTATGATCAGCGAAGCTCAAACACGCAGCCATATATGTGCTTGTCACAAGTGTAATCCCGAGGTTTACTAAAGTCTCAGTTTTTCAAGTCACGCCTGTCCAGAAACCTTGGTGTTTGCTGCCCGTGTGTTCTTTTCATTCTTTTAGGGGCGAAGCTCCTTAAAGCGGCACCCGTTCATCCCTCGTCTTAGTGCTTAACCAGTCTTACGTCTTGACCTGCAAGGTGGTGCTGGTGGAAGATTTCTCATGTGCGTTGTTTAACAATAAAAGATTGCAGCGTGCGCGTTAACTAAACGCCGAATTCTCCTGTCTCTCATTCCTCATTAGCAGATATTGGCATGTACATTGAGCCCTATCTGACAAGAAAGGCCGCCTCTGACAAGACCCTATCTGACAAGAAAGAGAAACCGAGTATAACGTACTCGGTTTACTCGAGTACGTTATACTCGCTGGGCGTAACCTCCTTGGTTTTAGAAAGGTTTAGCGTGCGTTGGGCCGCAGTGCCACGAATACAGTGAACTAGTATATACCATGAACTCGAGGTGGTTAAATGTGGGATGTAGACACGAAGCGCAAGCCGTAAGAAAGTGTGCGTGTGCCACCTCTCGTTTAGTCCTTGGTATGTCCGCTGGATGGCGCTGCTTGTATATGTGGAATATATGACAAAAAGATGCGAGATGGTGGTACTTGGAGTGTTGACTACATGGACGAACGGACACATAGACAGATGCATAGACGGACGCACGGATAGCTGCACGGACGGATGGACGCATGGACGGACGCAGGGGCGGATGCATGGACGGACGCATGGATGGACGTGTGGACGCACGAACAGACGCAGGCACGAACGGTCACACAGACGGACGCATGGACGGACGGAAGCAAGAACGAATTGACGGACGCATGCTTCGCCCCCCTCGCCATCATTCACCCCGTGAATATGCTGCCATTTTTTTTAGTGAACCAGTAGTTTAGAGAAGTCTGCCACCAAATTTTGGGGGGACATACAAGCTAAAAGTTTAGCCCGCATAGAGCGGATAAATTTTGGTTCCACCCAGCTAAATAACTAAATAAATAACTAAATAAATAAATAAATAAATAAATAAATAAATAAATCAACTCTTGTTTTGTTGATTTGCAAACAGACAAAAAAGTGGAAAATAGAATGTGCTAATTGTATCAAATCACATCATGGCTGTAAAAAAAGAAAAATGGAAAAAAAATCCTTCATATTGGTATCTCACGCTATGTTACACGCAGCCATAGAAGTTGCAAGAACATGATTAACCATGTAATAATCGGGTAAGGAGGGAGAGAGAGAGAGCTACAGCGTGCAGGAGATAGCACAACACGTATGCCGATGTGCTTTTTTTTCGTCGTTACTTCACATATAACTCCTTCTTTCTTTCGGTACGCAGCGGCATTTCACAAGAAGCACGCAATTTCGGTAAGCACGCCATTTGACAATTATGCATACTTTTCAAAGCACGCAAGTTCTTAAGTGAAACTTTCAACGGGCAGTAAACAAAGGCTGCTCCCGTGCCGTAACCACGTCCCGCATGCATGCATATGCATGCGCTCACAAACTGTACGGAGTGCTCTGTCGTTAACTTCCGTATCCGCGCCCCGCCCCGGTGGTCTAGTAGCTAAGGTACTCGGCTGCTGACCCGCAGGTCACGGGATCGAATCCCGGCTGCGGCGGCTGCATTTCCGATGGAAGCGGAAATGTTGCAGGCCCGTGTGCTCAGATTCGGGTGCACGTTAAAGAACCCCAGGTGGTCGAAATTTCCGGAGCCCTCCACTACGGCGTCTCTCATAACCATATGGTGGTTTTGGGACGTTAAACCCCACATATCAATCAATTATCCGTATCCGGTGCCCTAACTCTCTCTCCTGCACCTAACAATGCGTATGTCAAAGTTTTTCTCCACTCTCTTTCTTCTTGTGAAAAATACGTCCACCAGACTGGCCTTCATGCGTGTCATTGTAACTAAGTTAGCAGATGACGCTTTCATATAGAGCATTCCAATTCGAGGAGTTGGGTTCGATTTTGGGTCACGTAGGCAGCGATCAGGCGTGAGAGGTACATTTTCAAAGTCATTGCGGCGCTTCACATGCAATGGTCATTGACAAATATTCCTAAAGTCACTGAGAAAAAATTATGGACCATGTCTCCGAAGGGAAGGAGCCCTGATGGAATGCAAAGCAGCAGCAATGTGCACGGCGTTGACCCGATTGAAAGAAGCGTCGACGCTGGTACTGGAAGAACGGTTCGAAGCGAAACTCGGTGTAGCGTTTACACGAGTGAATGTTCGTTTGAAACGCAAAGACACCGGAGGCGGGTTGGTTGTCCCGCAAGTTTCATCGCAGAGAGACTTTTCGCTCGATGTGCGCTCGAACGTTTCTAGTGGCGGAGAGGACGAAGCGAGAGAAATTACACGCGGCGAACGGCGACAGGCTAGAGAGGGAGTGGTGTCAACGCGCGCACACTGCGAGGGAAGGCGTGACCTACTTGGCACCGCCCCAACACCTGCGGCCAGAGGAGCGCGGTGTGGACGGAGGGATGTCGTTACAAAGGCTAGTCACTGAGGTACGTCACATCTAACAGTTTTCGTATTCCGGCGCTTCACTACTAACGCTTCTTGATACGTCCACTCAAGATTAGCAACGTTTATTTTTTCATGCGCGTGTTCTGAGCATTCCCATAGAGCTTTACATTGGTTAGTTTACACAGAAGATAACATTATGGATAGGCACCCGCGAAGTGGTCGAGTTTACCGGTCGCTTTCTAAATGCGGGTCCCAATGGGTCGTGTTTAACAACGCAAAGGCACGAATTCCATTTGATATTCCATTTGACGCAGAGACCGACGAACCTTCGAGCTGTCTGTTTACGGTCACTTGCGACCGCTACGATGGTCTAGGGGCTATACTCGATTGTCGGGTCACCGGTCACAGAATCGAATGCCAGCCGCGACGGCCGCATTTTGGATGACGGCGGAATTGCTTGACGCCCGTGTGCTTAAATGTGGGTGCACATTAAAGAACCTCCAGGTGGTCGAAATTTCTTGAGCCCTCCACTGCGGCATCTGTCGTAATCATATTATGATTTTGGGACGTCAAACGTCAACACTTATTTTGCACGGTCCCTTGCACTCTAGGACGTGTAAACGTATACAGCCCAGCTTGTCATTGGCTGCATGCGAACGAGTGCTCTCACCGAGGTGGACCAAAAGTGCAGAACAACTGGCACAAGGCTCGTGCACGTGCGACACTCGTTTACGGGGTTCAGTTCGTGAGGCGCATTCATGCGGTCTCTTTTCTGCTAGATGTGACATACAGGTAGGAAGTGTGGTTATGCCGCCCACAAAACCGAGAGCCGCCGAGTCGCGCTACGCATACGGACGCACTTGCACCGCGCACTCAGACAACTCCTCCCGATTCCAAGAGTGCGCGCAGCCCATCACTGCAGCGTCTTCGCCGCATTGCACTGCGAACAAACAAACAAAAAGAAGAGAGAGAGGGGAGCAACGCAAGAGGGCGGCGTCATTGAGAGGTCAAGGAATGGGTCCCTACCTGCAGGCATAGGGCGTTAACGCCAGGTCTCGAGAGCGGCGAGAATTAATTTGCGAAGGGGGCCCCCTGGACCCGAGCCACGCGCGGCCGACACTTCCGGCCGTACCGCGGTCTCCTCTGCCTTCTTTCTCCCAACCATACTCGCGGGCCTCTAAGACACGCACAGACACACGCACGGGCGCACATATTGCACGGGTCCCTCTGTATGTTGGTGGTGGAGGAATAGAATGGAGGTGGCGCCTGTAATGGTGGCGCCCGGAGGCGCGTCCTTTTAAATAGAATTAGTGTGGGCGTCCGCCGCCGCCGCTTCGTGCGTCCGGTGCGTTCCATGGCTGCCGCGGTGCGGCGTTTTTCGAGGCGCGGCGGTGGCGGCCGGAATCCTCTAGTCCGGTCCGGCCGATGGACTGCTGGCCTCACTGACCCGCTGCCGCTGTTGCTGCTGTTGCTTCGGCAGGTATATACACGTATAATGTATAAACGCGCGAGGTGTTTAGCCTATACGGTGCGCGAGCAAATTGGTATGCGCGGCAGCCTGCGAGACGTTGGGGGGTTGTGCGCGCTTGAGTTCATGGCTACGAGGTGAGAGTTCCGACGCGCAACTTGATTACGAGGGCAGCACAATTGTGCGGCGCGGCGCTTCTGTGGCATATAGACATTCCTGAGAAGCTGGTCGGGCGTCGCGGACGGTCGAGCTTTGAGGAAAGTTGCACGGCGCGCGACTTCTTCCGAGAGTCGACTGATAATTGCGATGCTTTCGTGAACACCGACTATTGCGTAGTAGACCGTTGCGCAATACCTCGCGTATAGTTTCCGAGTGTAATGCGCGTTCTCGATTGCCAGCGTTAGGACACCCGTCACCGTACGACAAATATCTTTGGAGGATAACAATACAATCACTTCGGCTGATTACCCAACGGAAGACGGCGTGAAAGACAAACGCCGGCTTCACAGATTTATCTATAGCGCCCTTAAATCTGGCGTGGCAGAAAAAAATTAACAATAATCAGGCGGTCACTTGATGACGGTACTCGGCTATATACATACTTAACTGCCCAGAAGCATTCACGGGAAGGCTTTATGTCATGAGAATTCCGACTGCAGAAGCGTTTGACCACTCTCTTCACGACACAAAGATTCCCTGTGGCGTAACTAGTGGGCGAACCTAACGGAGTACCAGAACATTGACTGAAGCTTCTGCATGCACTTTATGCGCTGTCCCAATCTGCTGAAAAAAAAAAGGGAGTCAGTTCGTGCACGCGCTTATATAACGACTTACAACACTCGAAGTGCGGTCGCATTCCGTTATATTATAGAATCGCGCTTCGTACGCTTGCGAATCTCGATCTTGACGGCCGCACCGGAAATCGCGTTCACCGATACAGCCGTCGCAGGGTGCAATATTTCGAACTTGGTGGCGCCTAAATGCTGCGGTGAGCCTATGAATGTGTGGATGAGGTGCTTTTCGCATAATTCGCGCACATGAACTCGCCATAATACACATGCAAAAAGCGAACGAATAAAACAAAGATAAAAACACTACCGCAATGCAGCTCTCGAGCCTCTGCGTATAAAAAAACATGTTGAGGATATAAAGGCGGAAATATCTTCTTCAGGTATATATACTCGGTGGCTGTTCACTTCGACGATTCTTCAAATAAACGAGAATTCATTGACATTGCGATCATGTTTCGACCAACTAAAGCATGTGTTGAGGCTAGACGGGAGTTTGCAATTGCGGCTTGCGCGTAAGTGTATCATAATATCACGCTTACCATAGATGATGTCCAATAACTATGACCCTAACAACATACAGTTGACAGCAATACGTAACGCGGGGTGGCGAACTTCAATTGAATTGGTGAGACGGGACCTCAGTTTATCGTATGCACGGTGAACATTTTGAAGCGCGCCTGAAAGCCGGCGTATAAGCAGCCCGAAGTGTCTTCTCGGGCGAAGCGACAGACGTGCATTGTCCCTACGTTCGAAGGAATTAGCGTAACCGAGTCTGGTGTCACGAAGGCATTGTCTCGCGGAAAGCTTTTTTTTTTCTTTTTAAGCTACAGCTGGGGTTCTTTCTCTGCCACATGTTCTTGTTAGAGGCGTTATTTAACGACTTTTCTCGAGGAGGGAGCCTCGAGGAAGAATGATAGTCTGAGGAGAAAAAGCTACATCCAGTCGGTCACTGTGCGCCCCGCACTCCAAACCAGGCACTGCGCCATGCTCCCGACCGGGCTGCAGAAATTAGGTGCCTTTCTCCTCTTCTAACCACTACCGCCACCACCCCAAACGAGCGAGCCGCCGCTTGTGTCCTCCGGGGCAATCGGGGACCGAAATTTGGAGCACTCGTTTGCGCCGTCAAGGCTGTTTTAGAGAATGTGCCTGTTTCAAAAAGCTGCTACAGTTTTGCTGCGAGGCAGGCTTCACGCGACCATGCAAACTCGTGTTGGTATTGGTTATCCTCGGCTTGCCTGATTGGTCCGTATAAGCCGTTTTCCGATTGGTGCAAAACAGTTGTCTTCCGCGCGGTCCGCGCACCCGTG
>WOVY01005892.1:0-21127 GCA_013436015.1 Rhipicephalus annulatus | reverse complement strand
CTGCAGGAAGCTTTCTTTACGACTGCTTGCAGCCTCTCCGCACGCATGTGCCCTTCATCTGCAGCGCATGAAAATAAGACTCGCTACAATAACTGCACATAAGTGTCGATGGTCAAAAGCGGAAAACTCGTAACTTGATTGGCAGTTAATTGACATAATTGAGCGAGTTTTATCCTCCCGTTTTACGTTCGCAGCTTGCGCACACTCGAGTCATGTTTACGGTTTAAGTTACAGGCGCTGCAGCGTACTCTGCCTTTTTTCTTTCCCGATACCCTTTAGCGCAGTGAAAATAAACAAAAAGCAACACTGAAAAACATAACCCGTGTATAAACACGTGAAACAACTCTCGTTTATGGCTGCCACTGCAACTTTCGGCTGCGGTCTTCAACTTGAGTTGCGTGTTTTTTGTGCTCTCAACGGATAAAGCCTTTGAGCACTGCAGCTGGCAGCGTAGGTGCTTGTAACTAACAAGGCGCGGATGCAGACTTCTGCTGGCTCCTGTTTAAAGTAATATTTGTTGCGAAACAAGCTCAGACCACTCGTTCGAATAGGCGACCACCCTCCCACTCACTCAAAAGAAAAATAAAAAAAAGGAAGGAAAAGCTCAAGCAAGCGTGAGTTACTTTTGTGGTCAGGGGACAGGCCCAGCGGTGGTTGAGCGGATGTGTTTTCAGCAGTCACTCTCGCGCCACTTTTCCTATCGTGCTCATTCGTTTACGCATATATCCTCATAGTAATAATAATCTATCTGGTGTAAAATGTCAAAAGCGCGATAAGATTATGAGAAAAGAGGTGCAGCGAAGAGCTCCGAAAATTTTTTTTCGGAGCTCTTCGGAGGTTTTTTTTTCGGAGGTTTTTTTTTGATGAGCGGTTAAATTTTAGTACACAGGTTTCTTTGATATCGCCTCCATTGAAATTTGACCAGCGCTTCCGTGGTCGCAACCGAAACTTTCGTGTCGGCAGTGGAGCGCCGTAACCACGTACTTTGGTGATATGGCTTCTGAAGATAATGTGTTTTTATTACTGCGTACCACTTTCTCGTCGTTTCGTTTCAGTTATATGTTTGGCTTGCAACTTCTGCTGTCCTCACCTAAGAACACAATGCGTCGGTCACTGGAAGGTCAAGAATGGAATGTAGCGTGTAGGTGTGACAACCTCTAATATATCTTAGACGTCTATTTCAATTATTGTCGTTTCACAGGTGAAAAGGTAGAAGCGAAAATGGTGTTCACCGATTATGACGATACAGCGTAATTGCCAATTCTGGAAGTACCTGCCTAGGCGGAGGAGGAGGAGGAGGTAGTAGGGGAAAATGAAAGGCAGGAAGGTCAATCATACGCACGTCTGGTTTGCTACCTTGCACCGGGGCAAGGAGTGAGGCGATTGAAAGAGAGGAGAGATGAAAGAACCACCGTCAAAGTGCATGTGCGCCTGTCCCATTCACCGCGCTTACAAGCGGTCACTTGGTCCGGTCGACTTTAAGAAACCTAGCAGTGCCGAGTTGCTTTGGTGGCCTGCGAAGCCACCAATCGAGAGTGTTCTCTTCAAAAATAAGCCTATTCTCTAACTTTTCTCGTAGCACGTTGCGTTCGCTCACGAAATAATCACAGGAGCTCAGTAGACGTTCTATTTTCTCACCACTATCGCGTGAGTCACCCCTGGAGCTACCTGCCTAGCTGTTTTGATGTCGCGATAAACTAAGGTGCCACTGCCTTGCAAAACGGGAGACCACGAAAAGCAGCGCACGGGCATGTTTCTCATCAACCGTGATAGAGAGGCTTCCGTTCGCACAAGGGCTTAATTTCCATGTGGTATCGATGTATGCCTTCGCTACCAAGACGTACGCATCATTGGCTTGGATGTGGAAGGTAACCTATCAAGGCGATGGACAATCACAAGGACGATGTGTCGTCGCAGAAGCGAGTGGCTGTTCATATGCATTAAGAGACACGCGTTGCAGCAATGGGTGCTTCCAGCTCTTTTGCTTCACCGTTGCGCGAAACTGCAAAGATGCTCGAGCGTGAATGGTGTTCGAACGAACGGCTCAGATCTTCAATCTTTAGATCTGTTTTCCGCTCCTCTCTTGTACGCATGTGTTCTTTTCGTCAAATAGCCAAAATGACATATGAAATAGTAATGAACACAGGGCCCACATGCGGCTGCAGTCGGTGTCAAAAACTTTGAAACTGCTAATTCATAGAAAACTTTTATTCCTGTTAATTTTCGGCTATATTCGGTAAAACTACATGGTGCATGTTCGCGCATTTTCGAACAGGCCAAAAATGCAAATTGAAGGCTACCTGCCAAAACAATGGGAATAGGCACCTTTTCTTGAGTCTAGTGGTCTAAAAAGTTTTGACAGTGGATGTACACTCACGCTTGCATGTTTGTATGCATTCGAATCTGCGCACATACGCAACAAAAATCCTACCGTATCACCGTGTGGGTGTACAGTTAAGTATGACAAACTTCGTTTGGTCCAAAGGTCTGTCAAATAATACTGAGGCGATTTGATATGTGGAGTTTAGCGTCCCGAAACCATCATGAGATTATGAGAGACGCCGTAGTGGAGGGCTCCGGAAATTTCGACGAGCCAGGGTTCTTTAACGTGCGCCCAAATCTGAGCACACGGGCCTACAACATTTCCGCCTCCATCAAAAATGCAGCAGGCGCAGCCGCCGGGATTCGATCCCGGGACCTGCGGGTCAGCAGTCGAGTACTTTAGCCACTAGACCACCGCGGCGGGGCATAATACCGAAGCGAGCCGCTGTCATGTCGGAACGATAAGGGCCTGTACACGCGCTAACCTGGACAGCCACACTGCACGTGGCAGGAGGCCTGCCGCACATAAGAGGAGGACGGAAGAACGTCGTTGCACCTTCCGCTTTCGTGCGGCAAGTTTCCCGCCACAAGCGGGGTGGCGGCGCGGGTAGCGCGTGGATAGGCGCTGATGCCGATGTTCTCCGCCGCTTCGCAGGGCCTTCGGACATTCGTCCCTGCTCATTTCAAGCATACAGTTTTCCTCCAATATTTACTAGAGGGAACTCTGACGCTGTGATTGTTCCGCCACCATGGGAATGGTTTGCAGTACGTCAATTTGCCCAATCTTCGTGCTTGCGGTTTCGAACGTACACTTGGCCTTTGTTTCGCATATAAAATTCGACCATTTCAAATTTCATGACCCGTCTTGTATAGGTCCCACTAAAAAGTCGGAGGTAAAGCGCAATGGCAAAACCTTTGCTGGACGACGTATTGCAACAAAGCAAGCGCAGCTAGCACGGAGCTAAACGGGCGCAAAGAAATGAAACCTAGGCAAATCTATGTACCACCTACCGTATCCATGCTGGCTAACGCGAAATGCGTTAGAACTTCATTGACACTAGCGTCAAATTTTCCGCGAGTGTATTTAGGAAACTGTCTTCCAAAGTCGATGAGGTGCGCAAGCAGAAACAGTTTTCAAATGGCATTCAACGATACTACGCATATGCTCAAGTGTTTTTGTATATATAGGCAAATACAAAACTGAAATATTTCCAGCCGATACGAGCTCTCCCACATCTTTCCTACTACTCTATTCAGAGCTCGTAACAGCATTTGGTGCGTTTCGTTTCGGTACAATGTTCTTCACATCACCTTAAGATGCGCGAAGCTATATTTTATTACAAACATTCCAGCTGATTGAGTTCACTGGTCTCACCTCGTCGGTTATATAAACCGTCTCACGCCACTCCTTTTGCTGTTTGCAATACGGAGAAGAATGAGTTATCTACTTACAAGTTTCTACCAATTTCTAATAATCTTTATGTAGCTCGATATGACACAACCGACAAATAAAACCATACACCGCAAGAGCTCGTTGTGTGTGACTCTGTGTCTCCGTTGTGTTTTTTTTATTTGCTCTACATTATGATGATTAGCAAGCACCAACTAGCCCAAGAACAAGTCCTTCTGTCCAACATTGCTACTGCTTGTTAACCTTGAAAGAGGTGTTCGCTTCTTTTTTCGAACACATCTCCTCAGGAACAAGAAGTCAGCATCCGCTATAGCTAACGTATGCCTCGTATTCCTGGAAAGCACGTTCTTGCCCGGTCAAGAGTGCATCAGCCTCTACCTCCTATGCATAGAAAAGCAGGGCTAGGGGTGAGACAGGGCGCTGTGTCAAGACACAAAAGAAGCTAACAAACCTGACTGCGTGCTAAAAGGAGTCCATGTGTTATTGGAGAGAAGGGAAGTAGAGTAAGAGGCAGAGCAGGAGGTCACTGGCAGGCACCATAAAAGTGAGCGATTGCAGCTTGTCTTCCCTGGATGGGTCGGCATCGACTGGGGAACGCTGTGCACGTGTCTCGCTTACGGAACGTTCGTTTCTGCAGTAGCCAGGAGTGGCCGCTTCGACCGCTTTAAAGAAAAGGCAGCAGGCGAAGCGGCTAAGCCCGAATACATTTTTCGAGCCGCGTCTCTTGCAAACTTTACGGTTCTGAGAACCCAGCGTCGTCGCAAAGTAGTTCAGAGCGGTTTTAGGCTTGCTTTATTTGCAGTGAACGCACTGCCGTATACACTCTTCTTTTCCACATGTTTGAGTGCGTACTTTCTTTTCGCTATGACGCTCTTTCGGTTGTTTCCTCATTTTTGTTTTCAAGCAAAAAGTGCCATTGAACCAATAAAAACTTGCGTGTTCTGACTTATTCCATATGCCATGTGTAAACTTCAACTTTGATTGACTTTTATTGTATGAAGTTGTTTATTGCATTGTAGGGATGCTCTTTGTAGTCTTTCGTGGCTCTTATTTGTGTTAGTGTGACTGTTTTCATTCCAAGTAGCGCGTAAGCGTCGTTTTAGTTCTATCTTTTGAATAATGTGTTCGGTTTCCATAGCTCTGGGTCTTTGTTGCTGCGTAAATGCTGTGGTTTATACAAGTTGGGATGCATGAATATTCGAAATTGCGAACACAAGCCGAGTGGTCTTTGCTGGTTCATTTGCATTTGAATGAAGTACGTCTTGGTGGTATATCGGTTACGGCGCTCGGCTGTTGACCCCGAAATTGCCGGTTCACGCAGGGCAGTTTCATTATCGAAGGAATCGAAACGATGGAGACTACCCCGTGTGATGCCAGTGCTCGTTAAAAAAACACTAGATTGTTGAAATTTCTGCTGTTTTCTTCTAGACCGTGTCTCATGATCATACCGTTGATCTGGCGCATATGATAGTGATACTTACTGCAGTACGGCGAAAAATAAACGGGAAGCACTAAATATTTGTTTGGATTTTGACGTCCCGAAACTTAAGTATTAAGAGAGAAGCCTTAGTGGAGGGCTCCGGAAATTTCCAGAAACCAGGGTTTTCAACGTGCTTTTAAATGTGTGTACACTGGCCTAAAGCATTTTCGCCTGCATCGAAAATACGGCCGCCACTGCCGGAATTCGATCCCACGTCTTTCGGGTCAACTGCACTTCCGTAGCCGCTAGACCACGGTGGCGGATAACAATGGGAGCCACAATCATTCTAACGACGCGAGAAAAATGTCTCTCAGCCTAGAAGTGAAACCGTATTCGTAGAAATGACGAAAGATTTTTAATAAATATACCTAAATAATAATTATATAAATAATTCGAGTACCTTAAGAACCCATTAGGAACATTACATAGGGGGGGGGGAAACTTAGATAAATTTTTCCAGAAAAAGAATGATTGTCCGTTAATGCAATTCTACAGTACAGAAATTCGCCAACATATCGGCAAGGCAAGCAATTCAGCAGCCAATACAACATCGAATAAAGCATAATTGTTATTAAAAGGTACAGCATTCTATGCACTTTAGCAAAGTGAAATAAAACAAAAAAGGTTCAATCATATTCGCAATCCTGAAAGGTAATTCACTTCCCTCTTTTATTGATAGTGTTAAAGTCCAATTTTCGTACTTATCTGTGCTGTGCAGGCGAAGATGGGGTGAACTTTAAGAGCATGATCGGTGTGACTACAAGTATGAGATGGCGGTAAAATATGCGTCCGGAAAACAAACAACGTGTATAAGTGATACAGGGCGTGAAAAAAAAATGGCAGCATATCCACGGAGTGAATGATGGAGAGTGGGGCGAAGCATTCGTCCGTCCATGCGTCCGTCTGTGTGACCGTCCATGCGTCTGTTTGTGCGCCCGTCCCTGCGTTCTTTCATGCATCCGCCCCTGCGTTCGTTCATGCGTCCATCCATGCATCTGTTTGTGTGTCCGTTCGTTCATCTATTCAACACTCCAAGTCCCACCATCTCGCATCTTTTTATCATATATTCCCCATATAGAAGCACCGCCATCCAGCGGACATTCCAAGGACTAAACGAGAGGTGGCACACGCACACTTTCTTACGGCCTGCGCTTCGGGTCCACTTCCTACCTTTAACCACCTCGAGTTCATGGTATATTCTACTTCACTGTATTCGTGGCACTGCGACCAAACGCTCGCTAAACCTTTCGAAAACCAAGGAGGTTACGCCCAGCGAGTATAACGTAGCAACCTTTCCCTGTCAGATAGGGCTCAATTTACATGCCAATGGCTGCTAATGAGAAATGAGAGACAGGAGAATTCGGCTTTTACTTTCTTACGGCTTGCGCTTCGTATCTACTTCTCATTTTTAACCACCTTGAGTTCATTCATGGTATATACAAGTTCATTGTATTCATGGCACTGCGGCTCAACGCTCGCTAAACCTTTCTAAAGCTAAGGAGGTTACACCCAGCGAGTATAATGTAGCATCCCTTTCTTGTCCAATAGTGCTCAATGTACATGCCAATGGCTGCTAATGGCGATTGCAGCGTGCGCGTTGACTAAAAGCCGAATGCTCATGTCTCTCATTCCCCATTAGCAGCCATTGGCATGTACATTGAGCACTATTTTTTATTGTTAAACAACGCACAGAAGAAATCTCTCACTGGCACCACCTTGGAGGTCAAGTGTTATACCTATTTCGGGTATGTGCCACTGGTGGTTACATACGAGGGACGCCCAAGCCACGCCATAAGGAGCTTCGCTCCTAAATGTAACTTTGGAAAGTTGCCTGTGCACAGCAAGTGGCCGCATGTTCAACTCTGCTTTCAAAGACGAAACGCTTTGAAATCGTGAGTATGATGATAACATGAATCGTGCTGTTTTATTTTGAACGGCTTTCAGTAGGTTGGTCACATTGGCTTGGGGGGGGGATTCCAAATGATTGATGCATATTCTAATGAAGGGCGCATAAGAAAATTGTATGCTTGAAGCGTGGTGTCCTTCTCGGCCAGACATAAGCGTTGCTTGAGTAAGTCAAGTTTCTTCCGCGCTTTGGAAGATGACAGAAAGATGTTGATGCTTTGTGTGCTCATTATTATACATAGTTCTCTTTGTTTACGAGAATAAAGAAATAGTTGAATGACGCGTATTTATGACATCCCTTGGATTCCACTCACATTGGTCAAATAAGCATCTTTACCCTGATCTATTATTGTAGCCGGCGTCGGCAGAAGGTAATAGACTTATCGTAATCATATATATTATGCTTGTAGCTGAGGCATGTGCCAGCAATGGCCTGTTATTTTATCGCAATGTTCGAGCGATGAAATAACAAGCCATGTTAGCGCACATGTCTCTTGACACCTATCTACATCGTTTCGTTAAAATGAATCAGGCGTTTTTCAGAGTCAAGCTGGTAAGCATATGCCGCCATTCCTCTGCCACAGTGCTTTCGTTACCCGCTAGTACTTTTTTTTTTAACGATGAATACGAATTATTGAAAAATAGCCATTCCGCTAAAGAAATGTGTAGCTGCAAAAAAAGATATGTTAGGTGTTGGAGCTGATGACACGTTTCGTTTAATTAAAAACAAAATCTATAAATTTGCGCGTCCATTCTGTTTCTGTCGGTGCTCTCTCACAAAAACAGTGCTTCCTAGAAACGGGACGCTTGGGAGCCACTTTCCTCAGACAAAATGACTCCCGCGGTGACGCAGCCAGGTGGATGCCCTGGCTTCGCTCAAGTATAAACTGCCTCTTGACTTGGCTCTCCCTCGAGAGCCGTTCAGTCGACCGCGAGCTTGGCTGGAACCCCATCAACGAATAAACTGATCGCGGGCACTGTTCAATGCGATCCTATCGATCGGTTGTTTCTTTTTTCCTCAGTTGCTTTTTTTTTTCACCTGTGAGATACTATCCTGACTTACGCAATGTAAGACACGGAAGCCTTACAGAGGGACTCTTTGTCTGACATTGTGTTACTGCCGCCATGAATAGTTTATCGTCCGTACCTGTTTCTAGGGTTGCACGGTGTGTCACGTTCTTCAGCGTGACTTCTCGGGTACGTGGGTGGTTGCTAAACATGTGGTGGTGGCGCCAAACTTGACAAGAAAAAGAAAGTGTTTCCCATCTCTTTGGAACTTTGCGCTACGATGATGTGTAGGGAAAGTACGGCTGCTTAGAATTTCATGGTTCTTGATGAAAGGAAGTAATATTAACATATGGGGTTTTATGTCTCCAAAACCACGATATGATTATGAGAGGTGCCATTTTCTGAATGGCTCCGGAAATTTTCAACATCTGGTATTCTTTAACGTGCGCTGGCATGACACAGCAGATTGGCCCCAGCAATTTATCCCCCATCGAAATGCAACCGCTGAAGTCGGGGTTCGAACCAGTGACCTTCAGGTCAGCAGCAGAGCACCGTAGCAGCTACTTCACTGAGGCAAACGTTTTGAAATAGCTGAGGTGCCCGTATGTGCATAAGGCACTGATGATCGCGCTAAACGTGTTATCGCGCTTACCGATTTGTTGCTTTAAAGAAAATATGTCCACTACAGCAAGATAACTTTTTATGATGCCGATTCTATCAAGCAACGCTGCTAATTACTATTTTGGCTTCTGCAGGAAACAATCAAATTTTGTTATTTTAGTGAGAAAATAGATGCCGTCTTGACTATGATACTATAAACTTGTGTGAGCGCTTGGCGGCAGTTTCAAGAAACGGTTTCGAGTTTAGAGTTTCACCTTCCGGAACATTTAGTCAAAATATGGCAATGGTAATACTAAGGAGTTAGCGCATCGACATGCGACTGAGATATTACTTGAAATCACCATTTACGCAAGTCCGAACGCGCTAACGCGCGTCAGCGCGTTCTGGCTACAATACAACGCGTTGGTTCATCACGCGTCTTGCAGAATCTGGTTCGCCGGCGCCATCACATGATTGCTGAGAGGTTGTAAGGGGGAGAGGTCACAGCGTCTTACTCGGCTCCTTACAGAGGCCGGAACGTGTTAGCGCGTGAGCACGTTCTGGCAGTGCGTGGGCCAGCTCTTGCGCATGTGCAGCGAGGGTGGTCACGCCACGCACCATATTGCACTCTGCCATTAGCTGCTCCGCATCTAAAAAAACGACCTTGTGGTCCAGCTTGACCTTGCTGCTCAGCTGATATCAAGGTGCTCCTTTCGCGTGCATCGCCATGGCTATACTTTAATGCGCCCTGTCAATTTGTTCTCCTATCGCGTGCGCCCGTCTTTTTCGGTCGGCCAGTGCCGCCAGCAGATACGTGCGAGCTCTTGGAAACTTCAACTTCTGTCGCTCAACTTACAAGCCAGAGTTTTCTCCAGTGTTACAAGTGGAAATGTGTACAGCGTGTCGGTTCTTGACGCTCGGGGGCGCCGACGTGAGGGAGACCGCCGCGTCATGCTTTCCGTCGTAGTCACTCCTATCCTCTATCTTCTATGCGAGCCATTATGGGTGCGTTCCTGCTGCTTCTTATGAAAACCGGGCTTAGCGACAGATTGTGACAGTTCCCCTGATGATTTTTTTTGTACCACGACTTTTTCGGGACTCTCAGGTGTCATTACACTACTCTCGCTGGCTTCATTCTTCCACACCTCCGTTCCCCTTCGCAAGTACAAGGTAACTAACCGAATATTTCTTCTTGTTAACCCTCCTAGTCTTTTTATACCTTTCTTTGTTGCTCTCGATATGATTGGTTTGATAGCTTTCAACCTCGGAAGTTTTTCTCGTTACGTTGCGTTCTCCCACTGTATGTCGCACAAGACTTGGACTCTTGCCTCAAGTATTAAAATTCATACAAGATCCACTTCAATAACATATAAAAAAAGAAAATCTCATGAAATTGACTATGCCGTAGTGCATGTTTGCTGACAGAGCTAGCAGAATTCTCACCTTTCCTCACTCACAATCGTCTACGTAAAAACAACTCAGCGAGCCGTTACCTGCAGTGCCTCGGTCGAGCCAGGAAAGGCATAACGGCCCATTGCAGGTTTCTCGCCCCAAAAAGCTAAGCGTAAGTCCAGAGCTCAACGGACCTTGGGAGAGCCTCTTGCGAGAGTGCACTAAAGCACCTGCTTCTTGGAGCACGCCCGAATGACATTGCCTTCGCTGGCGGTGAAGAAAGAAAGGAGGTTAGGCATGCAGGTGCGGGAGTGGTGTTGCTACCGAAGCCCTTGTCCCTCCTCCTCACGAGCTTCATGGCCAATGGTTCTTCCCTTGAATGACTTGCTCCTCACATCTTGTAAGGTGCTGGTCGGGGTTTTCTATGGGAGTTGCTTTAGCTGCTGATGCTTCGCATACTATAGGTGTTTTCGTGTGGTGTGGTTTTAGTTTTCTGTTTTGCTCGTTTCCTGCGCATAGTCACTTGAACATGTATGTGCACACGTTCTCTTAGGTTTTTTTTTTATTTTTGTTCACCTAGGAGGTATATTTCACTTTAACTTTTTTTTTGAGTTTTACAGCTCGTTCAATGGCTAAGTTGCTTATACTTCACTTATTTTATATCATTTTTTTAACGATGCCGTAGGGAAACCTAACAGTGCTTCATATTTATCTGGTCAATATCTCCCTTGTCGACTCGGATGCTACTTGAGCTGGCGGTCAAAAAAATGCTCCGAAGAAGCAAGGCCGATCATTGTTTATGTATCAAAAGCATCGAAGAATTTGGATTGAATGAGGGTAATGTTGGTTATAATGCAGCAGCTTACATTCAGTCATGGAGAAGTTTTCCAGTCCTTATTATGTTTTCGGTAACACTGGTCACCGTTTACGACCATATAGCAAAGACTGCTCATGAGATGTAAACATTTAGTTACTATTTAGCAGTAGATGTTCACACCCCAACGTTGTGACTATCTATCTATCTATCTATCTATCTATCTATCTATCTATCTATCTATCTATCTATCTATCTATCTATCTATCTATCTATCTATCTATCTATCTATCTATCTATCTATCTATCTATCTATCTATCTATCTATCTATCTATCTATCTATCTATCTATCTATCTATCTATCTATCTATCTATCTATCTATCTATCTGTCTGTCTGTCTGTCTGTCTATCTGTCTGTCTGTCTGTCTGTCTGTCTGTCTGTCTATCTATCTATCTATCTATCTATCTATCTATCTATCTATCTATCTATCTATCTATCTATCTATCTATCTATCTATCTATCTATCTATCTATCTATCTATCTGTCTGTCTGTCTGTCTGTCTGTCTGTCTGTCTGTCTGTCTGTCTGTCTGTCTGTCTGTCTGTCTGTCTGTCTGTCTGTCTGTCTGTCTGTCTGTCTGTCTGTCTGTCTGTCTGTCTGTCTGTCTCTTTCTTTCAATGACCACTGGACCAGTCCTCGTCATGGTTTGCGAACAACACTTGTTCGCAAACCCTTATATATATATATATATATATATATATATATATATATATATATATATATATATATATATATATATATATATATATATATATATATAGTATAAAAAGAGGTCGACAAACGTGCGAAAAAACACTAGTTTTACTACGCCGTAGTAAAACTAGTGTAAAACTAGTGTTTTTTCGCACGTTTGTCGACCTCTTTTTATACTGCATTTTCCAGCGGATCCATTGAATATCACCCCACCATATATATATATATATATATATATATATATATATATATATATATATATATATATATATATATATATATACCCTTGTGCAGTTGTGTTATATGCGCTTACTGCTGCGTTTAAATTTGTCTGTATCTCTCTCGTTCCGATACAGCAGATACATAGAAGAATACCACACACAGGTAGGCATGCTAAAGACCTTCTCTTCCGCCCGAACGGTCGAGTGGTCTGGCCGACACTTGCCTTACCACGGAAAAGCCTGGGCGATATTGCAAGCTAAACACTGATGGGGAGTATGTCGTTCTCGTACCTAAGCGATGCCGGTTGCAGTGTCGTTCCTGTGATGGGTCACGTGGCAGTGTCTCCCGTGAGAGGGCGCTTCGCACGTGGAGTGAACGGGCAGTTACTTTAATGCTGCAGAGGCATGCGTAACGCGCACCATCTAATCACAAATGGCTAGGAATGGCAGACACGACAAAACCAAGAAAGCCACTGAACAAGGGGCACGTTCGGCGACTTTCCTTTCTCTAGAGATCGGGCAAAACAGCCTAGTATCGTTTGTGTTTCTTTCTTTCTTTCTTTCTTTCTTTCTTCTTTCTTTCTTTCTTTCTTTCTTTCTTTCTTTCTTTCTTCTTTCTCTTGACTTTGGTGTCATCTGGTAAAGACAGTGTCAGGGGATGCGAAACAAAAGCGTTCGTCGCTAAGGAAGACTTACGCGGTGTAACGATGTAGAGAGAGTGAAAGAAACAGAAAGAGAGAACAAAGACACTGTAGGAACCCAAGTGAAGGGACGCTCAATGTCACGTAAGCGGTTCCTCGAACAACGGTAGTTACCGGATAGCACCTCCCCGTCCAGCTACTAATTCCTTCTTTATTTCTCTCGCGGTACTTTGCACTCGGGAGACCATTGTAATCTTGGCTGCATAGTTTTCGCCCCTCGCTGTGCTATACGTTGGTTCACACAGCCCTGGGGACGTTGTCGCTTGAAATGGCTTGAAAAAAAAAAGTGAAGACCACGTGCTCCGTGTAGAATCATGGTACACCAGCCGCTTCACATCAGTTTGTTTCATTTTTTGTCGTTAATTTTAGTACTTGGAGACGTGAAGATGGTTCCTTACGGGATAATCTTTCTCTCTAATGGCGTGCTCCGGTCATGGTTGGGCTACACGCTGGAATGGATCTATTGATTACAAGAAAACGCCCCGGCGTATCGGATGAATGGTTACCGTTAGTTCTTATATGCGACTCTGATTGTGCTTTGTGGAACGAGTGAGCTTTATGTTAGCTGAGGATTAGTAAAAACAAAAAATGCA
Organism: Rhipicephalus annulatus; assembly: GCA_013436015.1. NCBI lineage: Eukaryota > Metazoa > Arthropoda > Arachnida > Ixodida > Ixodidae > Rhipicephalus > Rhipicephalus annulatus. The sequence continues at coordinate 7,924 of WOVY01005892.1, read as the reverse complement.
TATTAGGAAACGACATAACTTTAGCTGCTGAATGTTTTTGCTCTTGAACGTGCTGCGGCAAGCAATAGTAGAGCCGTGGCATTGATATTTTAAGTAGTGTACCAATATTGTCAAAACTTTGTGCACCGAGGTAGGCAAAAAAATTATTAATTCAGCTGCTGTTCCGCCAGGAGGCTTCGAATTTATAATCCCTGCCTCCTCTAAAACACGCTAACAACATGCACCGCGTAGCTCAATCAAACAAAAGTAAAAAGCTGTTGGAAGTTAAACAAAGTTTAGTCAAATCAAGTGGTATATAAACTTTTAAGGCCATCTGTAGATTTATGAAGGTGCAAAGCGAACTGATACCAGTAAATGAGGTGATGTGGGTTTCTTTGTCGGATATAAGCTGGCTAGAGCAAAAAACAAATATTTCAGCTTTATTTATTGAAGCGTATGAATGAATTTTTTACTCGAAAATAATAAAACGAAACGTAACCTAATGTCCTTTATAAGGCAAACTATAATTCAGTACGGTGTTTCATATTTCCTGTGTCTGCCGTGTATTTTCTGCGTATGGTGAGTAATAATAATAATAATAATAATAATAATAATAATAATAATAATAATAATAATAATAATAATAATAATAATAATAATAATAATAATAATAATAATAATAATAATAAAACCACTCGCATAGCTTGTGTGTTTTACTACAATTACTTTAACACAGAACATGCATTTCGAAAGTTCTAGAGCAAAAATAAAGCCTCATTGAGATTTCTGAAAAGATGAGTAAGGTGTGCCAAGCAACCTTTAAAAGCTTTGAATTTACTTCAAGTGAATACGTTGTGTCCGTACTTCGTACACTCTTCAGAATAAAAAATAGCAGAGGGGGGGGGGGCAAATTCTCAGTATGCAACTCATTCTTTCCTTTTTAGCTTACAGAGCGCTTTGTATGTTACTGCCTAGCATACACAAGCGAGAGGCTTCACCTCCGCAGTGTTCGACATCAACTGGACAGAAGTGATTTCAATGCCGAGGAGGTATTGGGACCGTGACGCTGCCCTTCCCAGTTCCGAAAGGCAACAAAAGCGCCGTTGCGTTTCCCCCCAGAGACACCAGTTTGATTAATCTATTGTGATGTGAAACGCGAAACAGGCACGCTTTGGCCCTTTCAATAACTGTTTTCTCCTCCTCTATGACTTTCCTCTCCCCCCCCCCCCCTTTCCCAGTGCAAGGTAGCCTACGGGGCTGTGCTCTGGCTAATTTTTCCGCCTTCCTCCTTAATCTCACTCTCTCTTATAATAGGTGCTTCATTCTTCGGAAGCCGACTTGTTTTTCACACGAAGTCCTTTTCCCTCTTTATAGATACAACCATTGTTTTCCACATGGCGTTGTTTCATTTTCAGTTCCAGTGCAAATAATGATAAGTGCTCATTAGAAGTTCTGCCCTACTTAGCCTATATATAGCACTCGTGTGAGAGAATGTTTGTGCCACGACCGTTTCTGTTTCACGTTAAATTAACTAAATTCGGCAATTTACTCGGATGATTCGCTTAATTGGACGTTCCCAGCAGCTCCCCCTGCCCTAAAAAGAAAAAGAATAAGGATAATGAATAAAGAAAAAAAAACTAGAAAAAACATCAGTTAAGCGTGGTAGTATTGAAAAAGGTGCGAAGCTTTTCTCAGGGGTTTCCGGCCGATTTCCCTGGCAGAGAGGCTTAAGGGGGCTTATCGAAAGTGGAAACGCGCTTAGCGAAGTATAGAGTAGCACAGTAAAGGTAGGCACAACAACAAAAATAGTTAGGCTATATGCTTGCGCTCATCGAAACGACACAACGACGTTGGGTACGCACAGTAGAAAGCGGTTAATGCATGCCCTCGGGGTGACTTCACGTCCACTACTGGGTCCAGGAAGCTTATGTGGACTGCGGTTCTTGGACAAAGAAAAAATTATCGATCTGTTAATGCGCAATGTTCTGGAATTTATTGGCTCAATGCGGGGGTGTGAACGGACGAGTGATAAAAGCATTTTCGTCCACACAAAATACCAGTCAATTTCTAGAAGCTGGGTGTCCGATATGACTGGTCTTGTACACTGCACAAGCAGAGGTTTTAGAGAAGGAAAAAGAAAATTTGGCACATCCCACGTACCTGGGAATAAACTTTATGCCAAGCACGCGGTGGAAAGGTGACCATGTTGCATATTTTTGAGCGGCACGTCATCAAATGACGCTAAATATATGTACAAATGTTGCACGCAGAGACATATGATGAAGAGGTGCAGATGTTTATATAACCAGTTTTCCGTTTGGACAACGAGGTCAGCTGAAATGTGTTTTATTTTAGCAATACCAGAAGGTGACACGACGCGCTAATGCTCGCGAAAATGCTGGCCCTCGACACTGCTACCTAAATTAATTTCAGCACTGGACACCTCACCACAATTCAAGTTAACTCGACGTGATGGCTGTATGAATGGAGTACATATGTGACGTTTATAAAATTGGGTAGGCACCACTGCAACCACTACTGATCTCTCACGAAGATTATCGTCTGTTTGGAAAGAAGTTCCGAGACCTCGCGCAGATCTGTGGCAGAATGCTTGGGTTTCATTCCTGTTTGGACCCTGAAATTTATTACTTGCATTCCTCAAGTGACCAATGCTGCCTATTTCAGATGTTTCTTAACAATGACACTTATTTTATGCCTTCGTTGGGTCGACGCTACCGATGTAGGGTATTGCTTAACGCTCACCCGTTGAAATTGCCCATGTGTGTTCTCGTCGTTCCTGGGTAGATACCAAGTGTCAATCACCTGTGGCCCATACACCCGCCCGTAATTATGTGCCACTGTATGGCGAGAAAAGTTTGACAACGTACACGATGGAATTGTGAAAGTATTCGTGTCTTAACCAGCGCGTCATATTCGTCAATTGATCTTACTCTCCCATGCTAATTTTGGTTCACGCCAAGTTAAGGGGGTGACCACGGGAGCACCCGAACGTAAGCGGATAGATAGATAGATAGATAGATAGATAGATAGATAGATAGATAGATAGATAGATAGATAGATAGATAGATGAATTGGTCAAAAATAACTCAGCATCCGATGGAAAAAAAGCTTTGTGATTGGATGGCCTGATCTATTTAGTCCAAAAAAAATTATTTGAGCTGAGCTCCATGAGCGTGAAACAAAATATTTATGAATTCAAAACAAAACGCGCCTTACATCAATCAAATACACACATATATAGGCACGCCGTAAGTCAGGGCGTTGTGGATAGCGTATGATTACGAAGGTTGAACTTATAGCTACAGGTTTTCCTGAAGCAAGGCAGGGGTCCGGCTGAAAAACGTTTAAGAATGCGACCGACGCAGACCAAGAAACAACAGGACAAAATAGGCGTCTACTTGGTTCGAATTCTGTACTTTTCTTCAGCATGAAGCAACTAGTTTAGCAACACGTTCTACTAAGAATTTCGGGCCATTTATATCAAAGGCATCTGGCAATGGCTCGCCGTTAGCAAGCTTTCGATAAGTTTCGTTGTGCTCACAAGCGCAGACTCAGGCCCAGATTTTTCCGAACATGTGTTCATTCCCAGGCACGCACGACTTGATAATTAGGCTGCAGTTCTAATTTGTTAGGAGTCGCCCACGTATTTGCAGTTTGTGTTTGAAGTTTCGACCCGTATCGAGTAATCAGCAGCCATGCCTTCAGGCAACGCCAAACAAAGGAGCTGGCCCATTCATCGGCTTTGTTTAATCGAGCGTGCGCACAGCTCGCCTTAGCGCAAGAATGGGAAAACGGGCGAGGTCTAGACTTCATTATACCCTAAATACATGCAGTACGGCTTAAAATACAACGATCCACCTTCTGGTTCGCTCAGTTCATATGCATTGGTGCTTTCAGGAAGGCTCTGATAACTTATTACGGCATCAGTAAAGCACAACCTCCACTTTGATATTCTAACATGCGCAAGATTATCTTGATATTCCAATGTTGTGATTTATTCTCAGATTATTGAGGCAGAGTACTTGCCCAACGCCATTTGTTCCAGGTATATGCCGACTGTTTGCTCTGTTTAGATAGCACTGTTTGAGATCATTGACTTTCCTAATTTTCTTTCACTGTCAAATGACTAGGTAGCGTGTGCCTTACAGATAGGTGTTTTTCCTTCATTTCTGCCACGTTGAGGTCCAGATATTAGATAAGTAACGTTTAGTATTACGCGGCAGCAAGCATATTACCTACTGCTGCACACAACTAGGGTGATGTTTTCGAACTATAGCCGCCTTTGTCTTCTTGTTTATAGGCGGGGGTGTGCTACAATGTCTGCTAACAAGTAAATCGAAAGTTTCTATGCAATCAGACATTCATTTGTGTGTGGGCTAGGCGGAAACCTTGTTTGCTCACCCACTCGTCTCCCCAGTGCATGTTCCCGGATTATTTAAAATAGAACACTCCAATTTATGCTTGGCTCTAAGTCTGCGCTAATGTAATGTGGCCCCGAAATCAGTTTTTCTTAGTTACTTCCAGAGCTATATGTACACCAGCGTTATGTTTGCTTCAATTTTTTTTGCACGAAGAGCTACAATACTTTTCTTGACAATTCTAAGAGGTAGTTGTTTTCGTAAGCCCTCCGCGATTGAAACAATTATCGCGCGATAATTCGCGAGACGCCCGGAATGGCTTACAGACTTAGGTTTGAACGTAGTTCTTTTTTTTACGTTTCACGCTCTTGTAGCCAAAATTGCCAGTAGTAATACATTCTCGTAATCATTTTAAATAGAATAATCTTTATAGGGATATGAATACTTGTATTACTAATTAATAATTTATCAATTTTATCATCCCAGAATCACAATATAATTAAGACAGAAGCCGTAGTGCTGGGATCCGGAAATTTTGACCTTTTAAGGTTCTTTAACGTGCACCCAAATCTAAACGCACGTGGCCTACAGCGTTTTCGCTTGCATCGAAAATGCAGCTGCCACAGCCGGGATTCGATACCGCAGCCGAGTACCTGTACCTTCGGGTCAAAGCCGAGTACAAGCAGCCGAAGTACAACTTGGTGATGTAAACAACCACTCTAAATTTGATAAAAAACGTTAATTGAAATTTGTTTTTCCCTGATCTAATTAGAAGTAAATCCCCTCCACCTCGCCCTAAGAATTGATTGCGAAAACGACAAGTGCCCGCCTGTATTTGTTTTTCAAGAAAGTACCATAATTGCTGTATATATATATATATATATATATATATATTATATATATATATATATATATATAATATATATATATATATATATGAGAAAGATGTGTATACCGAAGGGCCCGTTTTTCCGTGTTTTGACACATAATAACGAGATCAAAACAGACAATATTGCCAAGGAGTGTAATGTAGATAAAAAGAAAGAATAGTGGGTTGAAAAAAAATAACTTTCCATGAGCAGGAATCAAACCTACGACCTTCGAATAACGCGTTCGATGCTCTACCACTGAGGTATCATGGCGGCTATCCCCCAGCCACATTATTGGGTTTATGAGTTTTAAACGTGGAGAGTGTCCAGTCAGCGCCTCCTGTAGCCATGGCGGCGAGTGTGGCACACTCTTTTTTATGAGCCTGTATGGCGTCACGTAGCACGTGAAACTTAATACAAGCTGGCAGCTGACCAATAGTCTTCGGTATACAACCTAACGGACGGCACCAAGTGTGGCAGTACGAGGCACTCGTTTAATGAATAAGGGGAAAAAAGTATATATATATATATATATATATATATATATATATATATATATATATATATATATATATATATATATATATATATATATATATATATATATATATAGTCTTGTAGATGGTTACGCAGACTGCTTAGACGAGAACACCGAGCCCGTGCTGTCCGAAAATTAAAACACGTCTCGACGGCTTTTCCGCGACGAGGTGCCAACCTCGCGTCTAGAACAGAAAGCCAAGATAACCAAACGTAACCAGCTGTATTTTGTGGCTCACTTCGCGTTAAAATTTGAAACAAAATTTTAACGTACTCGCATTGAGCTTCTGGGGAAGCGTCTCCTTGGTGTGCGGATGACCATTCGGCAAGATCCGGTATATCTGAGCGATTCGCTATAGTTTGCCATCTTGTTTTAGACAGCAAATTAGCCTGCATTGTATTTGTCGACGATGCGGAATGGGACTTAAGATTGCCGCCGTCCATTTAGCTGTCTATTTAGCAGTCCATGGTCAGTATTGAAACGCACCCATATATATATATATATATATGGGTGCGGCCCTAGAGTCTGGCCTTCCTGATGAAGGCCAGACTCTAGGCCGAAACGTCGAAATAAACCACGTTGTGACCGCTCACGGAGGATCTACTAGACATATATATATATATATATATATATATATATAGATTATATATAGATATATATATATTATAGTATATATATATATATATATCTGTGTGTGTGTGTGTGTGTTCAGTGCAAGGAGAGCACAGGTGATATTTTTTTTCTTCTTTTCTGCGTGTAGTTCAGTATTTATGACGTAAATTGAAGTGAGATAAAGTGGGCGAAATCAAGTCATTTCCACCCGCCAGTATGATCGAAAGCCCTCAAGCAAGCTTAGAATTACGTCTCCGATGCTCTCCCAGTTGAGCTACGATGTAATGTGCTTCCCCTCGTAAGTTATGTATATACCAATGGGATAGACCCATTCAAATAATGAGTTAGGGAAGAATGGAGCTGCAGTCTTGAACTGTGATTTAAAAAATTGGCAGCTCCCAGGTACAGTGGAACCGATGATATGCGAAGCACGAATGAGGAAGGTTTCATATGTCACTTTAAAATCACCAGAACGTCACGGGTAGGAGGTAAATCATACCGTACACGACTTCAATGTCATGATAATTATCATGATTCGATGTGTCGTTTGCCTTCGTCATCTATTCACGTCAGGTGATGCCAAACTTAGCATGCTATAAAAGTGGTATGTTGTCATGTTCTTGCATGACACGCGTGTCAAGATTATCATCTTTGCACCAGTCATACACTTTCGCCATCTATTCACGTCACGTAGAACCAAATTTGGTGTATGAGGAGCTAGCTAAACGGCCGCTATGCACCATAAAGGGCCCAATATACTCCAAAGTCACGTTCACTCGTGCGCACGCCGGGCACAGTGAGGCTATACGTTAGCAAAACGCGAGAACTCTATAGTCTCACGCCAGGCGCGACCAGCGTCCATCTGTGCGGCCCGATGGCAACCGGCCGCAAAATACATGCTGCACTTCGCGCCGATGCGTTACCTAGACAGCACTGCGTCTGCCTCTTTTCGTGACGGAGAGACGCCAGACGGGTTGAAACACGCATGTGTCAACGTAACGCAGCGTAGCGCGCGCCTGCGAGTATACGGCAGGACCGGCGCCTGGCGTGGCAATGCCGGTGTGACGCGAGTAGTAAACGAATGCCGGCGCGCACGCGTGCTCTGTCACGTCGAAGTGTATTGGCGCCTTGACTGCGGCATGAGGTCTTGTCGTCAGATAACACGCATTTTTGATATCATGTTTTGCAGCAGTCGCATACTTCGTCATTCATTGACGTCAGGTAATACCAAACTCGGCGTATGTTAAGCTAGTGAAACGGCTGCGAGCGCACCATGAGTGTGGCACGTAGTCATGTTTTTACATGACACGCATGTCGTGATTATTATATTAGGGTCTGTCGCTTGTGTTTGCCATGCAATCATGTCATACCTTACCAGTTTTGCAACATGTCATGTGAACAAAACCAACCAGAGCAGCAAGACCACGAAATATAAATAAGACATTTATGACATAGTGTCTTGATTGTCGTGGTAATGACGAGTTAAATATGTTCTTGATAGAGTCATGTTATGCTATACTAAGTTTGGTATTGATACCATTATCTAA
>WOVY01005891.1:0-14282 GCA_013436015.1 Rhipicephalus annulatus | reverse complement strand
TTCGGAAACACAGCATAACCGCCGAGTCAAGCAGCTGTTTCAGTTCGGAGTAAAGGGGACTGGTCAAGCCGCGCTCAGCGAGAACCGAGCCACCTCGCAACTCGCACAGATAAACTTGCCCTGGCGTGTTCCAAGATGTCGAGTGATAATATCGACAATGAAGCTCAGGAGTATTCGACAGAAAAACAACTAATAAACGAGGGTGATCAGTCCACCCGATGACTCCAAATGAGACGGTTTATTTAAGTTGCTCTAGCCTACTTCACATTCCCGTCAAAGGAGGAAACAAACATATGATGGCTTGGTAGACAGCGTGCTTCTGTGTCCATTATAAATGCCAAGCTGGTGGATGCAAATCGCTTGCATAGTGGAAGAATCCTACGAGTACAAGGCTATGATGGAAAAGTAAACGTTGCATGATCAGTGGGCCTTTGTAAACATCGAGTTCCAGGGTCAGCAAATAGAAGAGCGAAGTGTGGTGATAGAGGGGGTAACGTACGACTTTTTGGCTATCAAGACCAGATATAAAGAAACTAAAGATCAACGGTGTACTGGGACGATGTGGTTCTAGTCGAAGGAGTAGCAAGGAACGAGACAAATCAGGGTAGACAAGATAATCTACGAGTTGTCAAGTGCGCGGAGGATATCGCAACGACCTACCCTGAACTTGTATGCATAGGAAGCTATCCTCAGGCGATGAAGTCCCACAAGGTTCCTTTCGAACTCGCTGACAAGACCGTCATCCGAAAAGCACCTTACAATATGTCAAGAGAGCGAAAGATGTGGCTCAAGAAAGAGTTGCAGGAGATGCTAGATGCTGATATCATACGACCTTCGGTATCACCCTTCGCTTCTCCCATAACGATCGCACCGAAAGAAGACGGAACCTTCAGATTATGCACCGACTACAGGGTTCTCAATCGTCAGACAGAACTCATACCATTTCCTATGCCGAAGATCGACACAATTATAGATGAGACCGGGGGTTGCCGACATTTTTTCCCGCATCGATTTATGCAAAGGTTTCTGGCAGATCCCACTAACCGAAGAAACAAAAATGTACACCGCTTTTATCACGCCATTCGATCTCTACGAATACAACCGGCTTCCTTTCGGTTGGAAAAACTCGCCAGCGTGGTTCCAGAAGATCATGAACGACGTCCTAAAGCCATTCCTTGGTGTTTTTTGTAATGTGTACATAGACGACATTATAGTTTTCTCCAAAACAGAGGCTGAGCATCAGGACCATCTGTCTCAGGTGTTAAACGCCTTGAGCTTGGCACATCTCAAGGTTAATTTTAAGAAGAGTGCATTCTTTCAACAAAAAGTTGTGTTTCTTGGAAGAGTCTTCGATGGGAACACCAAAAGCACAAAACAAGAGTCCGTCGAGAAGATCTCCCAGTTGAAGAAACCATATGACGTCCATTCACTGCGTGTGTTTTTGGGATTGGCAGGACATTTCCGATCTTTCATAAAGGACTTTGCTGTCAAAACTAGATGCCTCACGCGCTTAACGCAGAAAGAAGTTCCCTTTGAATGGAGTGACGAATGTGAGAGAGTCTACCGTGACTTGGTGCACAGAATTTCTTCTGACCCAGTTCTGCGTATACCAGACTTCACTTTACCCTTTGAATTGAACACTGACGCCTCACATTATGGGACTGGTGCAGTGTTGTATCAAAAATGTATTGAAGCATCTGGCCGAGAAAAGCGACACGTAGTAGGTTACTACAGTTACACTTTCAAGCCGTCTGAAACAAACTACACTACTACGGAAAAGGAAGCACTGGCGGTTCTGAAGGCCGTTGACTACTTCCGCACGTACCTGGAAGGTACGAAGTTCACTTTGTTCACCGATCACCAGGCACTCACTCATCTCTTGAATATGACCCAAACTAAAGGGCGTATCGCCAGATGGGTGAATTACTTGCAGCAATTTGACTTCACCATCTCGCACCGACCAGGACCGCTTTTAAACCGATGCAGATGCTCTATCAAGATTGATGGTACAAAACAACACAGAAAAATCTGAAGAAATCAATGAAGTGAAGCTGTGGGAAGGCTCAGAACAACTGGTTTTTACTGAAGGTCGGTATCAAGTCCCACCAACTCTTGTTTCCAAAGTGCTTTACTTGTACCACGATAGCCCAGAATCTGGAGGACACGACGGCTTTTGGCGTACCTACAACAAGTTGGTCAAGAGGTTTACGTGGCCTCACATGAAGAAAGACGTCAGTCAGTACGTTCGTTCATGCCATGTGTGTCAAGTACACAAAGTCAAGTATAAACAGCCTACGGACACCATGATACTACCTTGCCACTCGAACGTGCCTTTTGAAGTAGTTCACCTGGATTTCGCCGAACTTAACAAGAAACGGGAAGGAGTCAGAAAAACGCAAGCTTTTCTGCTGGCCATAGATGAATGCACCAGGATGGTCGCGGCACGAGCAGGAAAAGAAGATGCAAATAGCGTCATAACCCTTCTCGAAAGAGACATGTTTAGAACTACGCGGACAATCGTATGCGATAACGGCCCCGCGTTCAAGAGTGAAAAGCTAGTAAGATGGGCTCGAGATCACAATGTATCGATCAAGTTCTGTGCGCCATACCATCCTGCGGCGAATGGGCTTGCAGAACGTGCCATACGGGACGTGAAACAATACATCAAGATGTACGATAGTTTTCCTGGGGGATGGAAATGTTCTTTAGAAGCAGCCGTAAAACATCATAACCGATCCTACACAAGTGGCTTGGGGTGCAGTCCACAGTACGCTTCTACAGGAGAGACCCCTATTCTGCAGGCAGACCGTGAGTTGGGACTCTTGGAAAACCTCAAGATTGTCGAGGAGAGGCAACAAAAATCACAGGAGGAGAGGTACCGAAAACGAATGAAAAGAATTTCGACAAGAGGCATCGAGCAGACATGCCAAACATTCAAGTCACCGACCTCGTACTAGTGAGAAAAGGAATAAGAGATTCCAGTGCCAAATTTTATGGGCCTTACTCTGTGACCAAGACAGCCACCCAGAACGGAATTTTGAAGACTGTCTGGTACACTGGTGAACGTGGATCTGTTGAATGTGCTTCAATTGGGAATGTCTTCAAGTATTACCCCAGGAGGGGTAATTAAAAGAAAGCGGGAAGGGTGAAGCGGTATGAGCCTTTGGACAGAAGATGAAGAAGCACGAGAGCCGCGGCAGGAAAGAAAAGGAGGATGAAGTGAAAAATAAAGGAGATTAAGATGGACGCCAGTTCCATACTGAAGCTTTAATGCTGTTCCGTTATTTTAAGTAGGAACACTACATGCTTATCCTTGCTTATGCATATGCTTGCTTATGCTTATGCTTATGCTTCCGTATGCTTATGCTTGTTTATGCTAATGCGTGCTTATGCTTATGCTTGCTTATGATTATGCTTGCCTATGCGTATGCTTTCTCATACTTGCCTATGCCTATGCTAGCTTATGCTTATGCTTGTTTATTCTTATGATTTCTTATGCATATGCTTGCTTAAGCTTATGCTTGCTTATGCTTATGCTTGTTTATTCTTATGATTTCTTATGCATATGCTTGCTTAAGCTTATGCTTGCTTATACTTATGCTCGCTTATGCTTATGGTTGCTTAAACCTATACTTGCTTATGCCTATGCTTGCTTAGGCTTATGTTTGGTTATGCTGATGCTTCCTTATTCTTATGCTCGCTTAATCTTATGCTTGCTTATGCCGATGCTTGCTTATGGCTATGCTTGCTTATGCTTATGTTTTCTTATGCTCATGCTTGCTTATGCTTATGCTTGCTTATGCTTATGCTTGTCTATGATTATGCTTGTCTATGGTTATGCTTATTCTTGATTTTGCTACTCTTGCTTATGCCTATGCTTGATTATGCTTATGCTCTCTTATGCTTGCTTAAGCTTATGCTTGATTATTTCCTCCTTGCTTATGCTTATACTTATGCTGGCTTATGCTTATACTTTCTTATGCTTATTCTTGCCTATGCTTGCTTATGCTTATGCTTGCCTATGCTTATGCTTGCGTATTGTTAGGCTTGCTTATGCTTGCTCATGCCCATGGTTGCTTTTGCTTATGCTTATGCTTGCTTACACTTATGCTTGCTTATGCTTGCTATGTTTCCCTATGCTTGCCTATGCCTCTACTTGCTTATGCCTATGCTTGCTTATGCTAATGCTTGATTATGCTTGCCTATGCTTAAGCTCGTGTATGGTTATGCTTGCTTAAGCTTGCTTATGCTTGCCAATGCCTATACTTGCTTATGCTTATGCTTGCTTATGCTTGCTTGTACTTATGCTTGCTTATGCATATGCTTGCTTATGTCTATGCTTGCTTATGCCTTATACTTGGTTATGCTTATGCTTGCTTATGCTTATGCTTGTTTATGCTTATGCTTCCTTATGTTTGCTTAGGCTTATGTTTGCTTATGCTTATACTTGCTTATGCTTCCTTGTGCCTATGCTTGCTTATGCTTGCTTATGCTTGTGCTTGCATATGCTTAGGCTTGCTTATGCTGGTACTTTTGCTTATGCTTGCTTATGGTTATTCTCGCTACTGCTTGCTTATACTTATGCTTGTTTATGCTTATGCTTGCGCTTGCTTAATCTTAGTCGTGCTTATGCTTATACTTGCAAATGCTTATGCTTGCTTATGCTTATGCTTGCTTATGCTTATGCTTGCATATGCTTATGCTTGGTTATGCTGACGCTTGCTTATGCTTCTGCTTGCTTATGCTTATGCTTGCTTATACCATGCTTGCTTATGCTTATGCTTACTTATGCTTATGCTTGCTAATGCTTATGCTTTCTTATTGCAATGCTTGCTTAAGCTTATGCTTGCTTATGCTTGCTTATGCTTATGCCTGCATATTCTTATGCTTACTTATGGCGTGCTTTAACTTGCTTATGCTTATACTTGTTTATGCTTATGCTGTGTATGCCTAGGCATGTTTATGCTTATGTTGCTAATGCTTGCTTGTGCTTGTGCTTGCTTATGCTTGCTTATGCTTATGCTTGCTTATACCTATGCTTGCGTATGCTTATGCTTGTTTATGCTAATGCGTGCTTATGTCTATGCTTGCTTGTGGTCATGCTCTCTTATGCTTATGCTCGCCTATGTGTAAGCTTGCTCAGGCTTAAGCTTGCTTATGATTATGCTTATTTATGCTTGTGCTTGTTTATGCTTATTCTTATGCTTGGTTATGCATATGCTTGCTTATGCTTTTGCTAATGCTTGCTTATGCTTACGCTTGCTTATTCTTGATTACTCTTTGGCTTGCTTATGCTTATGCTTTGTTATGTCTGGTTATGCTCATGCTTTTGCTTGCTTATGCTTATGCTTGCCTATTCATATGCATAGTTATGTGTGCTTATACTTGCTTATGCTTCTACTTGTTTATGCTTATGATTGCGTATGCCTAGGCATGTTTATGCTTATGTTTTCTATTGCTTGCTTGTGCTAGTGCTTTCTTATGCTTGCTTAGGCTTACGCTTGCTTATGCTGATGCTTGCTTTCGCTTATGCTAATGTTGTTTATGCCTATGCTTGTTTGTGCTTGCTTATGCCTATGTGATTCTATGCTTATGCTTACTTATGCTAGCGCTTCCTTATGCTTATGCTTGCGTATGCTTATGCTTGGTTAAGCTTAAGCTTGCTTATGCTTACTTATGCTTGTGCTTGTTTATGCTTAATCTTATGCTTGCTTATGCTTAAGCTTGCTTATGCTTATGCTTGCTTATCTTGCTTATGCCTTGGCTTGCTTATGCTTATGGTTTATTATGTTTGCTTATGCTTATGCTTATGCTTGCCTATACTTATTCTGCTTATGCCTATACTTGTTTATGCTTATGCTTGCTTATGCTTGCTTATGTTCATGCTTGCTTATGCTTGCCTATTCTTGCTTATGCTGTGCTTGCTTATGTTTATGCTTGCTTATGCTTGCCTATTCTTGCTTATGCTTATGCTTGCTTAAGCTTGCTTATGCTTTTTAATGTTTATGCATGCTCATGCTTATGCTTGCCTATGTCTATGCTTACTTATGCGTGCTTATACTTGCTTATGCTTATACGTTTCCATGCTTATGCTTGCTTATGCCTAGGCTTGTTTATGCTTATGTTTTCTAATGCTTGCGCATGCTTGCTTATTCTTGCTTATGGTTGTGCTTGCCTATGATTATGCTTGCTTATGCTTACTCCTGCTTATGCTTGCTTATTCTTCCTCATGCTTAAGCCTATGCTTGCTTATGCTTATGCTTGCTTATGCTTATGCTTGCTTGTGCATGCTTCTGCTTGCTGATGCTTATCCTTACTTATATTTATGCTTATACTAGTTTTGCTTGTGCTTGTGCTGCTTATGCTTGCTTATTATTATGCTTGCTTACGCTTGCTTATTCTTGCTTATGCTTGTGCTTGCTTATGCTTATGCTAGCTTACGCTTTCTTATGCTTATGCTTGCTCATGATTTCTTATGCTTATGCTTGCTTATGATTATGCTTTTTAATGTTTAAGCATGCTAATGCTTATGCTTGCCTATGCTTATGCTTACTTATGCGCGCTTATACTTGCTTATGCTTATACTTGTTCATGCTTATGCTTGCTTATGCCTAGGCATGTTGATGCTTATGTTTGCTAATGCTTGCTTGTGCTTGTGCTTGCTTATGCTTGTTTAGGCTTTCGCTTGCCTATGCTGATGCTTGCTTCGCTTATGCTTTTGCCTTGCTGATGATTATGCCCGCTTATGCTTGCTTATGCTTATGTTTTTATGCTCATGCTTACCTATGCTTGCAAATTCCTATGCTTGCTTGTTCCTATGCTTGTTTATGCTTGCTTATGCATATACTTGCTTATGGTTACGCTTAATTATGCTTATGCTTGCTTATGCCTATGCTTGCTAATGCTTATGCTTTCTTATGCTTACACTTGGTTATGCCTATGCTTGCCTATGCTTATGCTTACTTATGCGTGCTTATACTTACTTATGCTTATACTTGTTCATGCTTATGCTTGCTTTTGCCTAGGCATGTTTATGCTTATGTTTCCTAATGCTTGCTTGTGCTTGTGTTTGCTTATGCTTGCTTATGCTTATGCTTGCTTATGTTTACTCGTGCTTATGCTTGCTTATTCTTTCTCATGCCTAAGATTATGCTTGTGTATGGTTGCTTATGCTTATGCTTGCTTGTGCTTGCTTCTGCATGCTGATGCTTATCCTTACTTATCCTTATGCTTATACTTGTTTATGCTTGTGCTTGTGCTTGCATATGCCTATGCTTGCTTATGCTTATGCTTGCTTAAGCTTATGCTTACGCTTTTTATTGTTTATGCATGCTCATGCTTCTGCTTGCCTATGCTTATGCCTACTTATTGGGGCCTATACTTGTTTAAGCTTATACTTGTTCATGCTTACGCTTGCTTATGCCTAGGCATGTTTATGCTTATGTTTTGTAAACTTGCTTGTGCATTTGCTTGCTTATGCTTGCTTATGCTTGCTTAGGCTTGCATTGCTTATGCTGATGCTTGCTTTCGCCTATGCTTATGCTTGCTTATGCTTATGCTTGCTTGTACTTACTTATGCTTATGCTTGTTATACCTATGCTTGCGTATGCTTATGCTTGTTTATGCTAATGCGTGCTTATGCTTATGCTTGCTTATGGTCATGCTCTCTTATGCATATGCTAGCATTTGCCTAAGCTTGCTCAGGCTTAAGCTTGCTTATGATTATGCTTAATTATGCTTGTGCTTGTTTATGCTTATTCTTGCTTATACTTACTCGTGCTTATGCTAGCTTATTGTTCCTCATGCTTAAGCTTATGCTTGCATATGCCCATGCTTGCTTATGCCTATGCTAGCTTATGCTTGCTTATGCTTATGCTTGCTTGTGTTGCTTCTGCTTGCTGTTGCTTATCCTTACTTATTCCTATGCTTATGCTTGTTTATGCTTATGCTTGCCTTTGCTTATGCTTGCGTATGGTTATGCTTGCTTATGCTTGCTCATGACTATGGTTGCTTTTGATTATGCTTATGCTTGGTTAAGCTTGCTTATGCTTGCCTATGCCTATACTTGCTTATGCTTATGCCTGCTTATGCTTATGGTTGCTTATACTTATGCTTGCTTATGCATATGCTTGCTTATGTCTATGCTTGCTTATGCGTATACTTGGTTATGTTTATGCTTGCTTATGCTTATGATTGCTTATGTTTGCTTAGGCTTATGTTTGCTTATGCTTATACTTGCTCATGCTTATGCTTGCTTATGCTTCTTTGTGCTTATGCTTGCTAATGCTTGCTTATGCTTGTGCTTGCATATGCTTAGGCTTGCTAATGCTTATGCTTGCTTATGCTGGTACTTGTTTTGCCTATGCTTGCTTATGGTTATTCTTGCTTATGCCTGCTTATGCGTATGCTTGCTTATGCTTATGCTTATGCTTGCTTAATATCACTCAAGCTTATGCTTATACTTGCATATGCTTATGCTTGCTTATGCTTATGCTTGCTTATGTTTATGCCTATGCTTGGTTTTGCTTGCTTCTGGTTGCTTATGCTTATGCTTACTTATCCTTATGGTTATGCTTGCTTATACCTAGGCTTGCTTATGCTTATGCTTGCTTATTCTTGCTTATGCTTATGCTTGCACATGTTTATGCTCTCTTATGCTAATGCTTGCTTAAGACTATTCTTGCCTATGCTTATGCTTGCTTATGATGCTTATGCTTACTCGTGCTTGTGCTTGCTTATTCTTCCTCATGCTTAAGCTTATGCTTGCAAATGCGTATGTTTGCTTATTCCTACTGATGCGTATGCTTATGCTTGCTTTTGCTTGCTTCTGCCTGCTTAAGTTCATCCTTACTTATCCTTAAGCTTCCCCGCAGGGGCGCCTACGCAAGTAGGCGTTTGGTGTGTAGCGACACCACGGACCCGAGCTAACGGGGGAGTTTCTACTCCCTCCTACGCCTAGCCGTGCGTGGCTTTGCCGTGTCCGGGGAAAAGGGGATCCTAGGGGTTGAGCCAATGCTGGGTGATTGGACCATTAATGCCTCCCGGCAGAGGCAACACCCCTTTGGCCCCGGCTTCTCGTAGACGGCGCCACCGAATTGACCCGCCTGGGGGGTATCGGCAGTTGCCTTTCCATGTCTCCACCTCACATCTTCGTCTTTTCTCTCACTTTAAATCTTTCCTGTCCTCTACTCACTTCCATTGACTTCCGTGTTTCCTGGCGGCAAGGGTTAACCCTGTGTGGCTATCCTACCTTGGATACACCATATTCGGTTATAGTGGTGGCGTACAGGTGGCGTCTGCGGGGGCCTGTACTTACAGACCCTGCAGCATCCCCTTGTAGGACTCCATGGTGGGTGGCTGGCGCCGCTGCCGAAAGTAAACATTTACTTATGGCTGTTCCTTCCCCCCACTCCCTGATCGCCCTCAGAAAAGAGGGCGCACCGATGAAGTTTTCCAGTTTTTTGGTAACCAGAAAGTATATTTTCCCCGATTCCATGTTATCCACGCTGACACACCCGGCAAATCAGTGCGAACACTTTCACCTTTTCTAGTATCAAAGTCTTTGACGGAAAGCTTTGGCCCAGGATATAAAGCAACGAAAATGGCAAGTGGTGACCTCCTGCTGGAGCTCCGCGACCAGAAACAATATGAGAAACTGCCTAATCTAGTGAAGTTTGGAGATACCAAAATCATAGTAACCCCACACCGAACCATGAACACCACCCGTGGTGTTGTTTCAGATGATGACCTGTTAGGGCTGACTGAGGCTGAACTCCTAGAGGGTTTCAGCGAACAGAATGTCATCAACGTGAAACGAATTAGGATGAGACGCAATGGCAAGGAAGTCCAGACTAAGACCTAATACTTACGTTTAATTCAAGTGTACTGCCCGACTCCGTTGAGGCTGGGTACATCAAGCTTCGAGTGAGGCCTTATATTCCAAACTCTCTACGATGTTTCAAATGCCAGCGGTTCGGCCACAGTTCGCAGAACTGCTGAGGCCGCCTAACTTGCGCAAAATGCAGTGCTGAAGACCACACATCTGATGCCTGTGAAAACTCTCCTCACTGTGCGAACTGTAATGAGGAGCATGCCGCATACTCACGGTCATGCCCATGCTGGAAAAAAGAAAAGGAAATTATCACAATTAAAGTAAAACAAACATTTCATTTAGAGAGGCACAAAGGCAGGTGTCCTGCCTACCAGAAACCAGCTTTGCCGAAGTGGCGCGTCAGGGGGCAGCGCCACGACGGCCCCTGGCGCCTGTCTGGCACACGCGTAGTGAGCCAGCGGTGACGCCATCCGCCCCCTCGGCGGTTGCAGCTGCTCCGCCATCCAATAAAGACCCACCAACCTCCGGGCTGGGGGCCGCGAAGGTCTCGTCCTTTGAGGCGAGGCCCTCAAAACAAATGCAGCGTTCGCAAGAGCGCGTGTCCAGCGCCTCGCAAGAGGCAATGGACACAACAGCGAGCGTGAGGGCGCAGCCAGTGCCTAAGAATCGGCGCGACTCTGTTGACTGATCCAAAAAAAAAATCTCGTGTCACGGCCCCTGGAAAGGGTCCGTGAGCTTACTTTCCATCCTTGAGCACACAACACAAAACACATCTAAAATGGACACACAAATACTACAGTGGAACGCCAGAGGCCTATTTAATAACCTAGATGATATCAAAGACATGCTTAATGACTATCAGCCAAAAGTGTTCTGTGTTCAAGAAACTCATCTAAAGTCAACTCATGTGAATTTCTCAAATCAATATGTGGTTTTTCGTAAAGATCGAAATGGTGGCATTTTCTCTTCTGGAGGTGTGGCCATCATTGCACAAAGAAGCGTAGCATGCCAGCACATTGTGCTACAAAGCTCTCTTGAGGTTGTGGCTGTTCGCGCTATTCTATTCAACCGTCTTATATCTATCTGCTCGATCTACATAACCCCTGATGAACCATTCAATAAAACAGAGTTCGAAAAGCTTATTGACCAACTTCCAGAACCATATGTGTTAATTGGAGATTTTAATGCTCACAGTTTGCTATGGGGTGATACCAAATGTGATGCGAGAGGTCGTGCAATAGAAAACTTTCTTCTCACATCTGGAGCCTGTCTGCTCAATAAGGCAGAGCCAACATACTTTAGTACCACACACAATAAATATTCATGCATAGATTTAGCCATTGGATCACCGTCACTCCTACCTTACTTAGATTAGAAAGTTATTAATAATCTGTATGGAAGTGACCATTTTCCAACTCTTTTAGTAACAAAACAACGGGATGACCGGCCGTCTTATCCCAAAAAGTGGAACTTTCATGTTGCAAACTGGGTGAAATTCAGAGAGCTATGTACACTACACCTCGAAGAGGTAGACCATTTGGAAGTAGAAGAGATGGCCAGCTATATTTCTGAATATGTTCTTAGTTGTGCAAAAAAGTGCATACCGCAGTCCAGGAATGATAAGGTTAACACAAAGCCATGGTGGAATCGGGAATGTGAAATTGCTAAAAACGGCAAAACAAAGCATGAAGGGTTTTTTTTCGCTACCCAACAGCATAAAACTTGATAACCTTTAAAAGTTGCAAAGCGAATGGCAGGCGTGTTCGCCGTATAGCCAAACGGGAAAGCTGGACACGCTATATATCCTCAATAAACTCCTACACAGACGTCAGCAAGGTTTATAATAGGGTGCATAAACTTAAAGGACAAGGCCCAAATCCCTTCCTTTTGGTGAATGACTGCGGTAATACAATAGAAGAACAGGCAAACGCTCTTGGGGAACACTTCGAGAAAATGTCAAGCACAGAAAACTATACCACTAAGTTCTTGCGCCACAAAGCATAGCTGAAAGTGTACCTCTGTGCCGGAACAAGGCTGTATCCGACGGATACAATAGAGCACTAACACTACATGAACTGAAGCTCGCCCTTGGTTTCTGTGGAAGTTCTGCTCCTGGTTCTGATACAATTACTTATGAAATAATCAGAAATCTCCCTGATGAACCCTGAACTGCCTTTTAGCACTTTACAACAAGATTTTCAATACCAGCAAAATACCCTCTGTTTGGAAAGAGGCAATAGTACTACCAATCCTTAAACAGGGCAAAGATCCCTCTTCGGTAAATAGTTACAGGCCTATCGCCCTCACAAGCTGCCTACTCAAAGTGTTTGAAAAAATGATTAACTGCCGCTTGGTCTACTACTTGGAATACAACGGCATATTGGACCCGTGCCAGTCTGGTTTCCGTACAGCTAGATCCACAACCGACAATCTTGTCCTCCTCGAGTCCTATATACGTGACGCGTTTGTACACAATCAATACTGTCTGTCTGTTTTCTTCAATCTTGAGAAGGCATATGATACTGCCTGGCGATATGGAATCTTGCAAGATCTACTGTCTTTCGGAATATGTGGCAGGTTGATTACCATCTTAAAAGATTACTTGTCTGAAAGGAAGTTCCGTGTAAGAATAGGTACTGTGTTTATCGCGCACATCTCTTCAAGAAAATGGAGTGCCGCAGGGAGGAGTATTAAGCTGCACACTATTTATAGTTAAAATGAACTCTCTTCGCTCTGTCATTCCACCTGCGATATCGTCCACGTACTCTGTGTACGTGGACAACATTCAAATTTGTTTCAAATCGTGTAACTTGACTGTATGCGAACGCCAGATACAGTTAGGTGTTACCGACTTGCAAAATGGGGCTGACGAGAATGGTTTTAAGTTTAACACTGACAAGACTACTAGTGTGCTGTTCTCGAGACGACGAGGTGTGCATCCTGACCCCTGCATACTAATGAATGGACAAAACATAGTCATCGCGAATAAGAAAATTCCTTGGTGTAATTTTTGATTCCAAACTCACCTTCATCCAGCACATAATACAGCTGAAGTTAAAATGTCTCAAGACCATGACCTTTTTAAAGATTTTATCGCATCAGTCATGGGGGACAGACAGGCACTGTCTCATATCTCTGTTTCGAAGCCTGGTTCTGTCGCGCATAGACTAGGATGCATAGTATATCAGTCAGCTTCAAGGACAGCACTGAAAATGCTGGACCCTGTATACCACCTAGGATCCGGCTGGCACTTGGTGGCCTTCCGTACCAGCCCCTATTCAAAGCCTTTATGCAGAGTCAGATCAGTGGCCACTAGACTATCAGCGCACGTATCTAGGAGTCAACTATGCAGTTAAGATCAGTCTCTGAAGCAGCACCCATGTAAAACACTTATGAACGATGTGTCTACTACCCAGTTATACCTAAACCGTCCTTCTATCGGCCCCACCATTTTCTTTGGCAATAAGACCTGCAGTAGAAAAACTTGCAATTTTCTTCAATTACTTGGAGGAAAGTGACCATGTCGAACAACTCCCTCCCTGGCTGCAAAGTCCTAGTCACTTGTGACTGGTCTTCTTTCAAAAACATCATGAAGGAAAATGTGTCCAAGTGCACTCATTGGGCAACTTTTTTAGCCCTTGAACACAAATATCGTTCAACCGCGTTCTTCTCTGATGGCTCAAAGCTCAAACATCTGTATCTTGTGCAGCCTATGGAAAAAAGTTCTCGGACACCAGAACCATGCATACACATACCAGCATTTCACACGGCGGAAGCTATGGGTATCCTGCTTATTATACAACACATTAAAAAACACAAGATACAAAAGTCTATAGTGTACAGATTCATTAAGTGTTGTCAGGGCTCTGTCTTGCGGCAAGTACAGCAAGAACCCTACTTTCAACAAGCTCCTTAACGAAATCTATGCAGCCTACAACCTAAAAATTTCTATTGTTATTTGCTGGGTCCCAAGTCATTCTGGAATTGCGGGCAATGAAATAGTGGACAAGAATGCACGAGAAGCCGCTGGTCGGCAAACCATAGATATAACCTCTGTTCCGGGTGTAGATCTAAAACCTGTTGTACGTAGAGGTCTACGCAACCCACTGGCAAGCTGAATGGGACAGAGAAGTCGACAACAAACTCCACCTTGTAAAACCCCCAGCTGAGAAAAGTTATACCCACAAAAACTCAACAGGTTCGCCAAGTCACTCTAACACGGCTCAGAATAGGCCACACTTAAGCTACACATAAACACCTTTTGACAGGCACTGATCCACCTACATGTATACACTGTGGAAGAGTTAACCGTTGTGCGGTCCTCTACAATGTTTCCTGTGCTTCACCAAGCACGACTGACCCATTTCAGGGAGCTCTATCGATATCTATCCCACTTCATCCAGCGCTGTTTTTTATCACTTGATGCAGTGGTGGACCTTAAGAGACTTCT